>BLSH010231583.1:201237-211293 GCA_018402905.1 Glandirana rugosa
TGTTGCCAACAGGTGTTCCTAACAACCAAGGACAGTGAAGGAGGGGGAGGAGATGTTCAGAGCTTTTCTCCTAGGCAGTGCAGTAGCAGCCACACAGAGCTGATCTTGCAGCTGCTCGTGTCACTGTCTTACCGCTACAGCTGAAAGATCGGCTCTGTATGGCTGCTACTGCATTGCCTAGGAGAGCTCAGATGGTCAGCATAGTAGAAGCAAATATGACAGGGGGGCCCTCTGTGGCATTGGGCTGTGTCACAATTACGACTCCTAAAACCCCGATAGTTACACCACTGCTACACAGTCATCACGTTTTTAGTGAAAAAGTAGTATTTCCTTGTCATGTTAATTTTCTATGCTTTCCTAAGGCACAAGGAACTTTATAGTCACTGTAGTGTAAAATAGCTGTGGTAGCTTAGGAAATAATTAACCACTTGCCGTCCGCCCACCGTCAAATGACGTCGGAGCAGCATGGCTCTCGTTCTGGGACAACGTCGTATGACGTCGCCCCTTTAACCACCGCCCTAAAAGACGTCTACAGGGCGGTTGCTTAACTCTGGGAGGACGTCTATTGACGTCCTCTCATGAATGCGCTCCCCGCGCGCCCCCTGGGGCGCGCACATGGGAACATCCGCGACCTTCGGGTCCAGGGGACCTGGCGCATCTAGGATCGCGGTGAATGGCCTCTGTGAGCGGCCTTTTACCACGTGATCGCGCCGTCAAATGACGCGCTTTCCGCCGGCTTTTCTCTCTCCTCTCCACACCGATCGGTGCATTGCGAGAGGAGAGAGGGTGGAGAGAGGACGTGCTGCAGCACTGTGGGCGATGTGTAATGCCCACAGCGCTGCTAAGTGACAGTTAGCAACCCCCACCATCCATCCACCACCCACCCACCCAGCCATCATCACCCCAGCCATCCGCCACTCACCCAGCTATCCTCAGCTCATCCATCCACCACACACCCAGTCATCCTCACCCCATCCATCCACCACCCACCCGGCCATCCTCCCCCATCCATGCTCAGCCACCCATCCTCACCCATCCATGCTCACCCATCCAGCCATCCTCACACAGCCATGTTCACCCATGCAGCCATGCATGCTCATCCATGCTCACCCAGCCATCCATCCATGCTTACCCACCCAGCCATGCTCACCCATCCATCCATCCATGCTTTCCCATCCATCCATGCTCACCCATCCATCCATCCATGCTCACCCACCCGTGCTCACCCAGCCATCCATCCATGCTCACCCACCCAGCCGTGCTCACCCATCCATCCATGCTCACCCATCCATCCATGCTCACCCATCCATCCATCCATGCTCACCCACCCAGCCGTGCTCACCCAGCCATCCATCCGTGTTCACCCACCCAGCCGTGCTCATCCAGCCATCCATCCATGCTCACCCACCCAGCCGTGCTCACCCAGCCATCCATCCACTGCTCATCCGTGCCACTACCCTGCTAATCTGTGCCACTACAGTGCCTATCCATGCCACCACAGTGCCTCACAATAGTGTAAAAGGTAGTCAAATTACATTCGAAATGTATGCCCCTAGAACACCTGACGGTGCTCCCTGCATGTTGGGCCTCTGTATGTGGTCAGGCTGTGTAAAAGTGTCACACATGTGGTATCGCCATACTCGGAGTAGCAGAATATATTTTGGGGTGTCATTTTTGCTAGGTGCATGCTGTGTGTTAGAAATATTGTATAAATGGACAACTTTGTGTAAAAAAAATGCGTTTTCATTTTCTTTCCACATTTTCCAAAAACTTGTGGAAAAAATGACATGTTCAAAAGACTCATTATGCCTCCTAGAATATATGTTGGGGTGTTTTCTTTCCAAAATGGGGTGATTTTTTGGGCGTTTCCATTGTCCTGGTGCTCCAGGACCTTCAAAAGTGCAAGAGGTAGTCAAGAAATGATGTGTGTAATTTATGCTCCTAGAACGCCTGATGGCGCTCCCTACATGTTGGGCCTCTGTATGTGGCCAAGCTGTGTAAAAGATTCACACATGTGGTATTGCTACACTCAGGAGGAGTAGTATTTTGGGGTGTAATTTGTGGTATGCATATGCTGGGTGTGAGAAATAACCCGTTAACATATGACAATTTTGGGGAAAAAAAAAAAAATCTTCATTTTGCAAGGAATTGTGGTAAAAAATGACAACTTCAAAAAATTCACCATAACCCTTACTAAATGCCTTGGAATGTCTACTTTCCAAGAAGGGGTAATTTGGGGGGTATTTGTACTTTCCTGGCTTGTTAGGGTCTCAGGAAATGAGATAGGCCGTCAGTACATCAGGTGTGATCAATATTCAGTGATTGGCACCATAGCTTGTAGACTCTGTAACTTACACAAGGACCAAATAATATACTCTAATTTGTTTTTTTTTACCAAAGATATGTAGCAGTATACATGTTGGCCAAAATTTATGAAGAAAAAATTACCAATTTGCAAAATTTTATAACAGAAACAAAGAAAAATTCATTTTTTTACAAAATTGTCGGTCTTTTTTTAATTATAGCGCAAAAAATAAAAAGCCCAGCAGTGATTAAATACCACCAAAAGAAAGCTCTATTTGTGTGAAAAAAAAGACGCACATTTCATATGGGTACAGTGTTGCATGACTGAGTAATTGTCATTCAAAATGTGAGAGCACTAAAAGCTGAAAATTGGTCTGGTTGTTAAGGGGTTTAAGTGCCCAGTGGTCAAGTGGTTAAGTCAGGATTGCGCGCAATCGGGCGTGCGCATCCCGGCTCTGTCGCTGGCGGTGCGTTCCCAGGACACACGGCGTCACCGACGGGGGTGAACAGCCATTGGTCATGGCTGTTTACCATGTGATCGGCCGTGACGCAGTCACGGCTGATCACAAATGATACTGCCCCCATTTGCACGGTGCATGCATGCGATCAGGAGCGTGCTGCGCGTGTGCGTCGGTGGTGGTGTGTTCCCAGGGAACACTGCCTGTCCCCGACACTGGTATCAGCCACCGGCCGGCGGCTGTTACCTTGTGATCGGCTGTGATCTACTCATAGCTGATCACATGTAATGTAAACAGAGCGGTAACTCACTGTTACCAGCTCTTCTCTCCTCACACAGTTTCCAGTGTGAGGAGAAAAGAGCTAGGCATGGGCGTCCGCAGATAGGGGCAAGGGGGGCAATTTCCCCCCCCCCTGGAATCAGGGATTGGATCGGGGATTGCCCACTAGGTCCTTATCCTCTTGGGCTATGTATGAAGTCTCTGATCATCTCGTGTGCCATGTCCACAGTCTCAGACCATCTCCTGTACTATGTCTGCAGTCTCTGACCATCTCCTGTACTATGTCTGCTGTCTCTGACGATCTCCTGTAGTATGTCTGCAGTCTCTGACCATCTCCTGTAGTATGTCTGCAGTCTCTGACGATCTCCTGTAGTATGTCTGCAGTGTCTGATCATCTCCTGTTCTTTGTCCGCAGTCTCTGACTGTCTCTTGTACTATTCTGCAGGCTCTGACCATCTCCTGTACTATGTCTGCTGTCTCTGACCATCTCCTGTAGTATGTCTGCAGTCTCTGACCATCTCCTGTAGTATGTCTGCAGTCTCTGACGATCTCCTGTAGTATGTCTGCAGTCTCTGATCATCTCCTGTTCTATGTCTGCAGTCTCTGACTGTCTCTTGTACTATGTCCGCAGTGACTGACCATCTCCTGTACTATGTCCGCAGTCTCTGACCATCTCCTGTACTATGTCTGCAGTCTCTGACCATCTCCTGTACTATGTGGAGGTGACAACTGCTCTAAGTCCTAAAAATGAGCAGTGGCAAGAAATGAAGACACAATATATATAAATATAAAGCCGCGCTAAGAAATGACAAAATATTTGTAAAAACAAACAAAAATAAAACATATAAAAAGCGTCCTTGGAATGACTAGGTATATAATTCAGTCTCAAGACACCAGGTGCTCACCAGAATTTGTGAATCCGTCACCAGAAGAATTAAAGGCTTACCAGACCTAGCTGGAAGACAGGCATGTAATGATTATCCAGATGACTCGTTTCCCTGGTCTCTCAGCCTTGAAAGCACGGAAATCACCAAACTCCAAGAACAGCTTCAAAACAAAAGGCAAATTGTAGAGCAGCGTGTATCGGTAAAACAACATGTAGTAAGCCGGCTACCACGAACAAACAGGTGACGTCAGCGCGACTTCCCTACGTACGTTTCGTCAGAATTGATAAGGCGCGCCAGCTGAGTCACTCCTTATATAACAAATAGCCGCCCAGTAGTCTGAGGCTTAGGCGGCCATCTTACGTATTGGCAACGTTTCCCTAAAGATAGAAGGAACGTCCCTACGCGGCCAGATTGTTTACATCACAGGAACTAAAGGCACCATCGGCCATATTAAGTATTGGAAACATTCAGCATAGTTGCGGAACCCACATTGGCCCAAAGTTGGTAAAAATTTGTCTTGACACAAGACTGCCGCAACTCAATATGTTGATGCCAAAATTAAAAATAATATAAATAAAAAAAAAAAAAAAAAAAGGTTACCAAGTATACAGACCTTGGACTAAAAAAATATATTTTAACTTTGTCATTAGCTCAAAGGGCTGATAGATAAGAAAGATCTAAAATCCACATACATGGTCACCTAACCATGTATGTGGTTTTTAGATCTTTCTTATCTATCAGCCCTTTGAGCTAATGACAAAGTTAAAATATATTTTTTTAGTCCAAGGTCTGTATACTTGGTAACCTTTCTTTTTTTTATTTATATTATTTTTAATTTTGGCATCAACATATTAAGTTGCGGCAGTCTTGTGTCAAGACAAATTTTTACCAACTTTGGGCCAATGTGGGTTCCGCCAGGATGCTGAATGTTTCCAATACTTAATATGGCCGATGGTGCCTTTAGTTCCTGTGATGTAAACAATCCAGCCGTGTAGGGATGTTCCTTCTATCTTTAGGGAAATGTTGCCAATACGTAAGATGGCCGCCTAAGCCTCAGACTACTGGGCGGCTATCTGTTATATAAGGAGTGACTCAACTGGCGCGCCTTATCCCCGGACGACATCAATTCTGACGAAACGTACATAGGGAAGGCGCGCTGACGTCACCTGTTTGTTCGTGGTAGCCGGCTTACTACATGTTGTTTTACCGATACACGCTGCTCTACAATTTGCCTTTTGTTTTGAAGCTGTTCTTGGAGTTTGGTGATTCTGTGCTTTCAAGGCTGAGAGGCCAGGGAAACAAGTCATCTGGATAATCATTACATGCTTGGCTTCCAGCTAGGTCTGGTAAGCCTTTAATTCTTCTGGTGACGGATTCACAAATTCTGTTGAGCACCTGGTGTCTTGAGACTGAATTATATACCTTGTCATTCCAAGGACGCTTTTTATATGTTTTATTTTTGTTTGTTTTTACAAATATTTTGTCATTTCTTAGCGCGGCTTTATATTTATACATATCTCCTGTACTATGTCTGCAGTCTCTGACCGTGATAATGTCAAAAAGCGGCATAGCATGGGTGACCTTAAAATGATGCCCCCCCCCCCTGAAAAAAATTCTGCGGACGCCCATGGAGCTAGGATCAGTGAGTTACTGATCTGGAAAACACCAACACACCCTGTCACTTCACCCTGCCCCCCCCCCCCCCCATGTAAGAACAAGGGCCAGGGATAAATCCAAGGCAAATACCAAGCTCTACTTACCGGCCAGCTGCGACTAACCAAAATAACCTGTCTAACAGTAAGTATTTAAAAACAGGGGTTTAGTTGCACAAATTTGCAAATGCATGCGTAAGCTGCAGGCCCCGCCAAGGCACCCTGTGATCTGTAGTCCTATCTCTGACTTGTAAGAGACTCCACAGTGGAAGCACATGCATTCTAATAAGATAGGTGAAGGCAGATGGTCTGGAGGGGGCCCCACCCCTCCTTAAAGGTGCAGGGGCACATTGAACACCCAGCATATAGCACAGTGGCTGCAAAGATGTCAATGCATTGCCTGACCAAAAATCAAAACAATACCAAACAATGACCACTGCCTCCATCTATAACTGGCCTTTGCAGCAAGGAGCATTGGAGGGCAACAAACAGCATACTGTTAGACAGGTTATTTTGGTTAGTCGCTGCTGGCCGGTAAGTAGAGCTTGGTATTTGCCTTGGATTTATCCCTGGCCCTTGTTTTTGCTGTTTGTTACCCTCCACGGTCATTGTTTGGTCCCCCCCCCCAATGTACCTGTCACCCAACCATCACCCCATCTTCCCCATAAAGTGCACCAGTCATCATAAAGTGCACCTGTCACACATCAGTGATTGTGGCATGTCACCCGTCACCCATCAGTGACCGTCCATGGCATGTCAACCATCAGTGACCATGGTGTGTCACCCATCACCCATCAGTGCCTGTGGCCTGTCACCCATCACTGACCGTGGCCTGAAACCCGTCACCCATCACTGCCTGTGGCCTGTCACCCATCACACATCACTGACCATGGCGTGTCACCCATCACCGACCGTGGCCTGTCACCCATCACTGACTGTCGTGTCATCCGTCACTGACCGTGGCGTGTCACCCGTCACCCATCAGTGACCATGGCGTGTCACCCATCACTGACCTTGGCCTGTCACCCGTCACCCATCAGTGACCACCGCCAGTCACCCGTGGCCTGTCACCCGTCACCCATCAGTGACCACTGCCAGTCACCCATCACCTATCAGTGACCGTGACCAGTCACCCATCAGTGACCACCACCAGTCACCCATCAGTGACCACCGCCCGTCACCCATCAGTGCCCACTGCCATCATCCGTCACCCATCAGTGACCACCGCCAGTCACCCATCACCCATCAGTGACCAACGCCAGACACCCGTCACCCATCAGTGACCACCGCCAGACACCCGTCACCCATCAATGACCACCACCAGAAACCGTCACCCATCAGTGACCACCGCCAGATACCCGTCACCCATCAGTGACCACCACCAGACACCCATCACCCATCAGTGACCACCGCCAGACACCCAGCACCCATCAGTGACCACCGCCAGACACCCAGTCACCCATCAGTGACCACCGCCAGACACCCATCAGTGACCACCACTAGACACCTGTCACCCGTCAGTGACCATCAGTAAACATCACTTGTAAAAGTCTGACACATTTGGTATTGCCATACTCAGGGGGAGTAGTAGAATGTATTGTGGGGTGTCATTTTTGCTACATACATGCTATGTGTTGGAAATATTATATAAATGGACAACTTTGTGTAAAACAAATGTGTTTTCATTTTTCCCCCACATTTTCCAAAAGCTACTGGAAAAAAATGACATGTTCAAAAGACTCATTATGCCTCATAGATTATATGTTGGGGTGTTTACTTTCCAAAATGGGGTCATTTTGTGGGCAATTCCATTGTCCTGTTGCTCCAGGACCTTCAAAAGTGTAATAGGTGGTTGAGAAATGAGATGTGTAATTTATGCTCCTAGAATGCCTGAAGGTACTACTTCAATGTTGGGCCTCTGTATGTGGCCAGGCTATCCTGGTGCTCCAAGGCCTTCAAAAATGTGATAGGTCGTCATGACATTAGATGTGTAATTTATGTCCCTAGAATACCTGACAGTGCTCCCTGCATGTTGAGCCTCTGTATGTGGCCAGGCTGTGAAAAAGTTTCAGACATGTGATATCGCCATACTCAGGAGGAGTAGCAGAATGTGTTTTGGGGTGTAATTTGTGGTATTCATATGCTGGGTGTGAGAAATAACCTGTTTATATATGACAATTTTGTGAAAAAAAAAAGAAAAAAAATCTTCATTTTGCAAAGAATTGTGGGAAAAAAATTACAACTTCAAAAATTCACCATGCCTCTTACTAAATACCTTGGACTGTCTACTTTCCAAAAAGGGGTCATTTGGGGGGTATTTGTACTTTCCTGGCTTGTTAGGGTCTCAAGAAATGGTTGTCAGCATATCAGGTGTGATCAATTTTCAATGATTG
Source organism: Glandirana rugosa (assembly GCA_018402905.1). Taxonomy (NCBI): domain Eukaryota; kingdom Metazoa; phylum Chordata; class Amphibia; order Anura; family Ranidae; genus Glandirana; species Glandirana rugosa. The sequence continues at coordinate 209,211 of BLSH010231583.1, forward strand.
GCACCATAGCTTGTAGACTCTACGGCCTCATACACACGGACGTTTTTTGACGCTGGCGTTTTCTGGCGTTTTTTGCAGCTCTCCATGTTAGTCAATGGCCCCATAAAAACGCAGACATTTTTGAGCTGTAGATGGCGTCGGCGTTAGTGAGCTGAAACTAGAACCCACGGCCAGCGCGTTCTGAGGCTGTAACTTTTTGGCATTTTTTGACGCCGACGCCGCATAACGCTCACTAACGCCAACTAACGCCGACGCTCACTAACGCCAATGCATAACGCCGGAAAACGCCGATTTTTTTCCTTGATGTTGGGCCCGACGTTTTGTTTATTTTTTAAGAAACGTCCGTGTGTATGAGGCCTATAACTTACACAAGGACCAAATAATATACACTTATTTGGGTTATTTTTTTACCAAAGATAGGTAGCAGTATAAATTTTGGCCAACATTTATGAAGAAAAATGACTAATTTGGAAAATTATATGACAGAAACCAAGAAAATGCATTTTTTCACAAAATTTTTTATTTATAGCACAAAAAATATATAACCCACTAGTGATTAAAGGACACACATTTCATATGGTTACAGTGTTGCATGACTGAGTAATTGTCAGTCAAAGTGTGATAGCACTGAAAGCTGAAAAATGGTCTGGACAGGAAGGGGGTTTTCGTGCCCAGTACTGATGTGGTTAAAGAATTGCATAAATAACTAAATTAAAATATTCTTTTTTTTTTTTTAACAACAAATACATGCCTAGATAAAAAAAATGAGTTCCCTATGAGTTGCTTTCTCTTTTTTCCATAGAGATGCATGGCCTGATGATCAGGTTACAGTATGTTCTCCTCCCATTGAGTATAGTCTAGGAAACATGCAGATATTTAATCTCTCAAATGTACAGTGCTGTAGTACACAGTGGACCTTTCACTGCATTCTCTAGTGTAGGAGTTCTACAAAATTTTAAATATACCAGTGAGAAAAATTATGATAAAACTCAAAGAGGAAGCCAAGGAGACCTCTCCTCTATCAGGCAAACCTCATGGAATTAACAGTCTGTTCCGACAACTTGTACCATATGGATTTTGTAGTGAAGCAAAGATACAGTTTGGGATGGCCATACCTGTGGTAAGACATGACTTTAATTTATTTATTTTTCTGTTTGTGACTCTCTGATTTTCATTGATGCCATCTTCTAAATTATTAAATTTGTTTCTTGCAATCACATTGCCCCATTTGTGCTTCTAGTCTTTTAAAGATTTGGCTAATCTCCGACACTTTTCTTTAGCAAAATTGTAATTCAGTATAACATGTATAAATTCATATGATAAAGCAAAAAGATCAAAATGGGATTGATAGGAAAAGTCTAATGTTAGCTTAATGTAAATTTTCATTTTCTTTTAGTTTTTATCTCAAATGACGATATTTCTTGTATTGATTGTGGGTTCCATGTTCTGTGGCCACTTAGGAAAGATTGAATTGGATTCTATTACACTTGCTGGAGCTGTAAGTATTCACGTTTTTACTGTTAAAAACGGTCTTTAGTTCAATTAAGTCATAACATTACAAACAACTTCATAGGTGAAGTCCTTTGTATAGTGCTTTTAGGCATTTATTTGTTTGCATATAATAATAATACTGATATACATTGTAATGTTGGGGGTTGTTTAGCTCAAGTGTAGTGCCTGTTATTGAGTACAGTCCACACCAAACAATTCCTTTTCAGGGCTTGTTGGCCCGCTTTTAATAAAGAAAGTTCAGAAAACAAAACATCACAGTTTCCCTCGCAGGGGGTTTTCACCATCAGCAAAAATAGTTGTACATTCAGCCTCCTGGCTTACACATGCAGTATAGCAAATAAGAAAAAATACCAAGCCACCTGGCTCTCTTTAGTAGCAGAATCACTGCTCCGGCTCCCACCTGGAGCCCTCCTGACTCATGTCAGCAAAATTAAGTTTGGGTCTCTGGTTTTCAGTGCAGACCTGCACTCTCAGGCTTCTCCAGTGCACACAAGCACTCTGGCTTCTCCAGTGCACACAAGCACTCTGGCTTCTCCAGTGCACACAAGCACTCTGGCTTCTCCAGTGCACA
>BLSH010231583.1:211303-245439 GCA_018402905.1 Glandirana rugosa
GTAAAAAGACAGTGGAAGAGTCTACACACTAGTACTAGGGACATAGTCCCAGACTCGTTGTGTAAATTTGAGGGCGAGTGGTGGATAAATAAATTTTCGACATCTCACGTTTGTAGACACATGAGGGTATTTATGTCGTTTACTAGTGGTCCCCCATATTCATCTCTTTTTCTCTAAATTAATTTTTTCGAAAAAAATTTTTTTTTTTTTATACCTAATTTCATCCCACCCGGATCAGGTCCCAAAACCCATTTTCCTATACAAAGAGGAAGCTGAAAAACCAGTTTCCTCCCCAATATGCAAACTTCTTGCAGCCTCTCAACCCGCATGGTTGAGAATCCTGTCTCCTTTCCCTGGTGCGGTACCACACTACCACAACATTATAACTAAGAATTTTAGCTATTTCACGTCTCTTCAAGTATATCATGGCAGCATATCTGCCTGTACCTGTAGTAACATATCAGGAAAAGAAGACATGACTTTTTAGATTACAGTAATGCCCAGTATCCCAGCTGTCCATATTTTTTTTTTTTTAAAAAAAGCTTTTTTAATTAAATCTCTTTTTCTCTACTTATACCCCCTGGTGATCATTTGCTGTATTTATGGGAGTACACAGATGTTTGCACTCTACAGCTTTTAAATAAATAGGTGGTGAGCGGGAGTTTAAATGTGTTGCTCAGACCCTGATACAGGGATCATGATCACACATCTGAGAAGGTGACAGAAAAATGCATTCTATTATTATGCAATAAGAATGCAACCTTCCAGTATGTTTTTTGTAAGAACCGTATTATATTTGTGCAATCAGTTTTTTACAGCTCCTCTACATTGTACAGTGTATGTCTCAATTGTTTACCAATCTATCTCTTTTGCAGATTATAAATATAACTGGGATATCATTTGGTTATGGGATGAGTGCTGGATGTGATACATTGATGTCACAGGTATTTTGTTAAATGCTTTATTATTATACCTTTTTTTTAGTATATACTGTACATTTTGTGACCCTTTAGCCAGATATGTACTTTGGAATGCCATGGTTACCTGGCACCATCTGTTCATTCATTTCTTCATCTGGCTGTCTTTCCATGAGGGGCATATTTAGGTACTATGCTGCCCTAGGCACATCTGAATGAGGACACTCTTATGCACAAGCTTCACCCTTTGGGGAACATTTTTTTAAAAAAGCTGTTAAACTGGTGCAGTTGCTCCTAGGAAACAATCAGCTTCTATCTCTCATTTTTTCCCACAGTTTAGAAAATGAACATTTTTAAAAGCTGATTAGCTGCTATAGGCAATTTGTCTCAGACACTTTGATTAATGTCCCTCTTTTGTCAGGTGTTTTTTTTTTATAAGCAAAATCTGTAATCTGATATACAGACCACTAAACATAAGAAAGAGTAAAGGTTTAATGTAAAGTAAAACATAAAGAGCCTTAGGACTTCTCTCAGCTCCTTGTCTAATATTATTCTTTATTTATTCTTATTGTGATCCTAGGTAATGTAGACATATATGCAATGAGAATATGCTGCATGCATCATTGTATAGCAATTAGCCTATTTATTATGTTATATGTTTAAAACAGTTCTGTAGCACCCTTGTCCTAAACAGGGTTGCTAGCAAATTTAGTTGTGCTAGGTGGTAACTAGACTGGCTAATTTGTAATCTTTGATCCACCGATTTCTGTTCTAAGCCTAAGTGTGGTGTGCTGTCTCTCTCTACTGGCAATAGGTGGCACTGCTGCCTTTGGCATTAGGATGATAGATTACAGTGAAATCAGGTTATGAGTAAATATTTCGTCTCGGCCAATCAGGAGGAGTTTTCTTCGGCCCCAGAGCATGCTGACATAGCCTATTTATTCAGAAGGAGTCAGGTGATCTGGGTTATCTCCACGCGGGCGGTTGCTTGGGTGGATGTGTGTTGTAAAGCTCCTGGCTGCTAGGCCTAAAGCAAGGGGCCTATCCGGGAGCTCCTGGCTGCTATGTCTGCCTGAGGCCTATCAAGGAAGTAGCAGCAGCAGAGGGTTAGACCTGAAGTCTGAGGCCTAACCACGTGTGTAGTGGCTCAGCCCGAGAAGAGCCTGATCGGTGCCGATGGTAAAAGAGAAGCAGTTGCCACAAAGGGACCACAGCTCCTGTTACTGAAGGTAAGTGCAAAAGGGATGGAGTTCTGAAGGGGTACCAGAGCAGACACCTTGCTAGCTGGGGATGGCGAAGTAAGTGCCAAAGCTTCAGTAGAGACTCACCCAGGAGTACAGCGGGTAGCTGTAAGTAAAGCTTGAAGATAAGTACAGCGGTAGCTGTGAGTCCAAGAACCCAGCAGGTAGCGTGGGTGCAGCTTGAAGAATACAGCGGGTAGCTGTGAGAAGAGCTCAGGGGATCCAGCAGGTAGATAGGAGTCCAAGAAGTCTAGTGAAAGACTGTGAGCTAAGCCTGAAGACTACAGCAGTTGGCTGTGAGTGAAGCTTGAGAAGTCCAGCGTGTTATGTAGCTGGGGAAAGCTTGAAGATCTACAATGTGATACTGTGAGTGAAATGTTGCTATAGAAGACAGCAGTTGCTACAAAATACAGATTGCTGCATTCAGCTTAAAGGCCCTTATTCTGTATCGCTGTCTGCCTAGTTCTATTTTTGTCTGCGGAGTCTGCCAATTTGCTATTGCATTTGCCTAAGGGTGTCCTGTGCCTTAACCCTCTCTCCCGTGTTATTGTTAAAAGAAATAAAACTCTTTGTTCATTTTTAAAAGTGACTGGCACCCATCATTCCATCTTGCACTACACCCACTATGCCTAGTAACCTTGACCCTGAGGAGGAATGTTAGCTCTCCCTGACTCTGGAGGTCACCATCAGGCCTCTGGAGGTTGGGGAGACCGCTACAGTTCATATATGTATTTTGTGTCCCTTTGTTCTAAATTGTCAATAGAGATCTAATGTATAGTAAAAGTTCAGTGAAAAATGTAAAGCAGAACTTTAGGCAAACAGCTAAATACATATCTGCACTTTGTTTTACCTGAAAATATAATTATTTTCAGTTATTTGTATGACTTTACACCCCTCCATTACACTTTTTAGCCAGGCAGACCATTATTTCCTGGTGTAATTTTTGCAGTTTTCTGTCTCACATCTCTGCCTCCAGCCTGTTCATTGAACACCTAATCAACATTATAACAAATAAGCTGACAAATGACCTTGGAATCTATAAAACTGAACTAGGAAATGGTAGTGTCACCCTGAAGTCAGTTCTCAGATTTGTATTTCAACTGTCCAATTAGCTTTTCTGGTACTTTCATGGGAACATACAAATGGCGGTTGGTGCCATGTTCCTCTAGCCCACAGGATCAAATATAACTGTAAAAAATAGTTTTAACTAATTACCCTAACTGTTTCTTTTTTGTCATCAGTACGACATCATCTTTATTACTTGGGCCCCTTACTTTTACTTGGTATTGATTAAATAAATCAACTCAGGTTTACACCATCCTGAGTAATGTGCAAGTTTGCATCTTTATAGCAGGGAGGCCTTGTGCTTATTGGCTGATTTTCCTTTTATCCTCTTTCATGTGTTTTATGAATGCTCCTCTTGGAACGCCTCTATGGGGTGTTAACGATAGCTATTGTTTTACCTACACCATTCATGGATGCTCCTCTAACAAGGATGTTCTATCTGTACAGCTGCTTCATGTGCCACAACTCTGTATGATTTATGCCCATACAGCTTCACTTGGCCAGGTCTGCGATTGTGCCCCAATGATCTAACTTCATATGGTGCTATTGGCTGTTCCACACATGTTTAATAGCCATCTGAGGCAGTGGTGGTCATGTTGGTTGCAGTGCCCTATTAGAGGTCAGAATTTTGACAGGATAGGGAGCACAAGTCCTTTTAAACATACCCGCAGTCATTTAAAGGGGTTGTAAAGTCTCCTGGTTTTTCACCTTAATGCATTCTATACATTAAGGTGAAAAACCGTTTAAGTGCAGCAGCCCCCCAGAACCCCCCTTTACTTACCTGAGCCCAAACCGATCCCGTGCCAGGGATGAGTTTTGTCCCTCTAGCTGCCGGCTCCGGTGCTCATTGGATGGATTGATAGCAGGGGAGCCACTGGCTCTCACTACTGTCAATCAAGTCCAGTGACACAGAAGCTGGGGGGCGGGGCCGAGTCCCACTGTATGTGTGAATACACGCAACAGCAGGACTCGTGCGCGCACCCGCACGGGTGACCCCAGGGAAAGCGCTTCCCTGACGGGTCACTCGATGCAGAGGAGGAGCCAGGAGCGCCGCCAAGGGACCCCAGAAGAGGAGGATCGGGGCCACTCTGTGCAAAACCGCTGCACAGAGGAGGTGAGTATAACATGTTTGTTATTCTAAAAATTAAAAAAGGGAACCTTTACAATCAATTTAATCTTTGCTGGCATTCTCTCTCTCTCCTCCCCTGCTCTGCATTGATCTATTGCTGCAATATCTGATCCTTGCATACTGTCTGGTGAGTGTTCACTGCTGCACTGTTTAGCCCTTCATTATTTTATCATATTCCTGGGCCAGGGCTGGCCCAATACATCGTGCCTTGGTCCAAGAATGAAATGCTGCCCCCTCTCCCCCCCACAAAAAAAACCCATGTCTTTTTCTAACTGTGGGACTAAATGAGCACCAATATATGTGTTACAGCAGGTATTTGCTAAGGATGGATCTGAGCAATAGGCTCTGTAAATTAACTTTAGGTACTGTGGTAACTGAACTATAATCTATATACCCCTGTTACTTCCTGGATATGTGTGAGCATGACTATTAGTGGTAAATGCTGGATGAATGAGTAATCACAACAATCATGATGTTCACCCTCGTTTGAGCCCGGTCTTTTGGGAGTTAATTGAGGGTGAAATTGGATAGACAGCACTCTTTGGACTGATAACCACCAGTACAGGGTTAATTTGAGTCAGCTGACAACTAAGTTTGGCGGACCCAGGACCATTGGTTATTGTGAAGACAAGAGTGAGTGAGCCTTTAAAGATGGCCCCACAACTAATGACCCCCCCCCCACCCTGATGAAACTCGCAGGATAGCTAATGAAGCGCGTTGGTGTTTCCTCCCCCTTTGCACACCTGCGGGCCCCCCAATCATGCCGAGGAACCCCTTGAGATATCGACTGCACAGTGTTTGATGAGGACCCTCTATTCAGCCTCATGAATCGGAAATCCAGATGCAGTATCCCTGATACCCGCTTACACTTTGCAGCTACATGACAAGCCAGCTGCGATCCCGGATTGCCACCCAGAGCCACCCTTCACTGGCAGGAGAGACTGACTGATTGCATTGACTATCCGGACCGCACGGAAGACCAGCGTTAACCCTGACCAGGAATCTGAAGGATACTGGTGGCCATCCACACACAGGCTTCTCAGCTGCTCCCGCACTCTACCGGCGGATGTATGCCATGTGTGAGACACCGAATCAAATCATCATCTGTCAGTGCTTCAAGAGAGGCCTACTAACTGTGAGTGATCTCCCTGCAGTGGGCCACACACACAGGCTGAAGCTGCCATCAATCTGTGGCTCCCACTACTGCACTCACTTTTCACTTACCATACACTCAGCGAGATCGCTGAATTGACACTCGATGTCTATCTATTGAGCTGCTGTGTAGATGGATACTTTGCTCACTGCTGCCAAAGTAGGGGGGCCAACTATAAAACACACTATATATATATATTATATATATATATATATATATATATATATACACACACACACACATTCATACATATACCATGACATGACCTACCTGATTCCTATACTGACCACTACACTAACATACCTGATCCAAAATTGAAGGACTACAAGTTCCAGCATGAAACCTTGAGATCTAAGGGTGTAACCCCTTAGATCTCACTCAGGGCTTCATGCTGGGACCTGTAGTCCTTAATTAGGAGGCTGGGATCAGTGGCAGTGGTGTGGGTGGGGTGTGGATGAGTGGCAGTGCTAGGGGGATGGGTTCAGTGCCAGTGCTTTGAGGAAGGGGGGATCACTCACTAACTCCCACTTGCTGTCACCTGTTAGTCAGTGTCCACTTAGTTCCCCCTGCCTGCATGCAAGAGAGGGGAGGAGATAGAGGTGTGAGAATGGGGTGGAAGAGGAACTTTGAGAGAGAGGAGTGGGAGAGAACGGGAGGGTGTGGAAAGAGGTGAGAGAGAGGGGGTGGGAGAGGGAGACAGAGAGAGAGAGGGCATGTGGGTGAGAGAGAGAGAGGGAGATGGGTGAGAGAGAGAAGGGAGTGGGTGAGAGAGAGAAAGAGGGGTGGGTGAGAAAGAGAGAGAGGGGTGGGGGAGAGAGAGAGAGGGAGGGGGTGGGTGGGGGAGAGAGAGGGAGGGGGTGGGTGGGGGAGAGAGAGGGGGGTAGGTGGGGGAGAGAGAGGGGGGTGGGGGGGAGAGAGAGGGGGTGGGTGGGAGAGACCCCCTAGCCCTGCCTGCAGTCCCTGCTGTGCTGGGTGCTCCCCTGTCCCAGCCCCTGTCTGTGGGTAGGTGTGTGTGATACACCTACCTCCCATTCGTCTTCTTCTAGGCCCTCAGTCAGCCTGTCTTTTGGTGTTGTTGTTGAGGACAGTCAGTCTGTCAGTGGGAGCTGGGAGCGGACACTGAGCCTGGAGAAGGGGTGAAGGCTCCAAGGATGCTGTGTTCATTGCTGTTCAGCCTCAGGCCAGGGTGGCGCTGAGGTCTTCTCCCATTCTCCCACTTCCTCCTGGGCTGTGTTGGTTCTAGCCAGGCCTCCAGCCTCGTCTCGTGGTGTTGCTCTGCTCGCCGGCCGGGCTGGCCGCTTACTGTTCCGCTGCTGTGCTGTCGGCGGTGGTGCTGGACTTCACTCTGCACCCGCCACCACCGGACCAGGGGGACTGAGGATGGAGTCTCCAGGAGTGTTGGGACCAAGTCACTAATGACACTGTCCTTGACAAGGGGGTGGTGCCGCGGCAGCTGAGATTTGGTCTCAGCCAGGAGCTCTTGGCGTGGAGGAGGAAGTTAAATCCTCCTCCGCTTTCAACACTGGGCATTGAGCATGAGGCGCGGCGTGGCCAAGACGTCACTGGTTGCTAGACGCCAGGTGGTTCTAGCAAACAGTGACCAGGAGCAGCAGAGACAGATGAGTCTGGAGTCGGAGCTGGAGCCGGCGTTACAGCGGCTCAGTCCATATTGTCCCGGGTCCCCTGCATAATTCCATGAGTCCAGTCCAGACTAGTGACCTGGTCATTTTAATTGGGGGGCACATGGGGGAGCCCAATACAATGTTGGGGGGGTCATGGTCCCCTCTGGCTCCCCCTACTGATGCCACTGTACTTTACACTTGGCATCCAACTAGTTAAGGGATCTTGGACTCCCATTCATTGATTTTTCACTAAGAGGTGATACCACCAATTGTCCTCATTATCTCTGCTCAGTGTTCCATACAATTTATCATTTATATTGGGCATTGATAGACCTGGATGCTCCCCATCCCAGCAGACGGCACTTCATTGGTCACTGTGGCGAGAGGGTTTCCAGGTTCTATGTAAGAGCCCCACTGTATTATAGCGAATGAGCGGATGTGATCAGGCACGAATGGAACCGTACAGTGTTTTTAAATAGACAATGTTTTCTCTTCTTTTACAATACTTATTGATACCTGGTTGTTTTTTTTAATTATTCTGAATTTTTGAATAAAGATTTGTAGTTGTGGTATAAGCCGCAGGGTTATCCCATTTTTCCTCCGCTTGGAGGTATGGACCTCTTTTGTGAAGGGCCGTTTGCTCTTCAACCCTTGCTTCCTAATTCACTGTCACTTGGTCCAATCTGTTGGTGAATCCCACCCGCACGGGTGAGTCGGCAATATCAATAAGATCTCGACCTTGACCAATAAGTCTTGAGATCCATGTCCGTTCCAGTCCCCTCCCCCCCCCATTTTACATGACTATTTAGGTCACTGTATATGACCTTTTCTATTGGATGTGTGTTAATCTTGATTACAATTGATCAATCAACCATTTTGGTACAATACGCATTGTTCCCTGTACACACGTGTTGACCTTTGTAGTCCTTGCTCATACATATGCAGTGACATCACCCATGGCCTTGGACTGTGATGACTTGGAGGAGGAGATTAGACAAACTTTCTCCACAGATCCCTGTATTAATATCCCAAATGATGGCGAAGTAATTAGAAATCTCTTTAAAGAACATAAGAAGCTTACGTTAAAACAACTAAATAGAAAATGGGATATACTTTCCCTGGAATCCTATATCTCTAGGGGCATAATCCCTCGAGGTTTGAGAGAACGAGTGATACCGGCTGAACACTTGCATACTGAAAGATTTCTAAATGGAAGAAAGAATGTATAGACCAGGGGCGTAACGATAGGGGTTGCAGGGGTTGCAATTGCAACCGGGCCCCCATGGTCCAGGGGGCCCATGTGCCTCCCTTGTACACCTGAATAGGAGGGATGGCGGGGGTGGCATTTAGAGGACCCAATCTCCTCCATTTTCCTCTATCCAGTTTACTTGTCTTCTGCTGTTCCCAGGGCCCCTGTGTGCTTCCCTGGTCCCCCTGGGGCCTGCTGCAGAACTTGTGAAAGGGCCCCACTGCAGTACTGTAATAAAGGGACCCACGATGGGAGTAAAGGGCCCCAGGATCAGTGGGAAGAGGGAAGGGCCCTGGCCAGGGGTCAGGGGGCCCTTCATAATTTCCTGCACCGGGGCCCTGAAGGTTCTAGTTACGCCTCTGGTATAGACCATGGTTTAAATGTCATGAGACTTATAGTGGAGGAAGAAAAATTACAGTCAAAAGAACTCCAAGACCAAATTGATGAGAGCCTGAAAGTATTGGAACCCCATAAAGAGAATCCGAGTTTGAAAAGCATAACAAGATATTAAAGAAAGAAGTAAGCAAGAAGTCTAAGAAGAATCTTAGACACACTAAACACTTTAAATTTCAGAGAGACTTGGACGACTGGGCCAAAGGAGAGATATTCGATCTGTCCAGAACGAGGGGATGAAGAGGTTCCAGAAGAGGACATACCCAAAGCGAGGTGCCTCTGATAGTGATGAAGATCCAGAGAAATCTGTGGGTTTTTTAGAAGACGAGGGGCCAACCAGCCCAACTACATTACCATCAAAGGGGATCCTAAAAAACGGAAGAGGCGAAGGAGAAAACATCGGAAAAAGATCACAGTCCCAAAAGACTGGCACCCAAGGAAAAACATGAGTGAGCACCCAGAATCGGTACAGGAAATAGGAATGATTGCAGGAGACACCATGCATGACACCAGTGGGAGGGAGATTGAGAACCATAATTCAAACACCATCATTAATCTATTGAGCTTTGATTTACAAGATAGACACAGAAAAGTGTTGTTGAAAGGACTCTCCTTTCCTCTCACTGGTGTCATGGATGAATTTGAAGTATTCAAGGACGTCTCCCTCTTCCTTAGAAAAGTTTACCTACGTCAGATACATTTGGTAATCCTAGTAGCAGCGGAGGTAATGTCATCATTGTCATCCCAGGAGAAAGAAGCAAGAGACATTCTCATTTCCCTCATGGATGAAAGTGATGAAAAGATAGAGGAGAACCCGGCTGAGATGGAACCCTGGAAGAGAAATTCCAATCTACCCATTAGATCTACTAAAATGCCACCTTTTAAGAAGACTAAATGGCTTGGAGTATTTTTGGATCTGGTACAAGAAGATCTAAAATTGATCAATTGTAATGAATTTGACACCCCAGATAATTTAACACAGGAGGAACGATGAGCTCTGAAAGAATTAAATGAGGCCCAAGACGTAGTTATAAAGAAAAGCGACAAAGATGGCAATGTTGTGCTCCTGTCAACTAAACAATATGAAAAAGAAGTTGGACGCCAGCTAGAGGATAAATCTACCTATGAAAAATTGAGCTCCAATCCCTACCCAGACATTGTTAAGGAACTTAATTTCAAACTCTACCTAGCCCGGGAGTCGAACTTATTAACTAAAAAAGAATATGAATTCCTAAGGGTAAATTAATTCAATACACCCACAATCAACATTATACCCAAAGTCACTTATTGACCCCTCCAGGAAGACCTATCATGTCCACGGTAAAAGGCCCCCTGGAACGAATGGGCAAGTACTTGGATGCCCTCCTCAAAGATTTGGTGTTCAATCTAACCTCTTATGTTAAGGATGCAGGGGATGTACTTGCCAAGATCCAGGGGATCGAGGTACCTGGAGGGGCCCTACGCGTGGGAGCAGACGTGGAGTCCCTATACACGTCGGTACCCCATGAGTGGGGCCTGGCCACGGCTGCTTATTTTCTGGATGCACATTACCCGGGAATGGGGGCCCAGAATGAATTTTTGTTAGGCATTCTACATTTTGCCCTAGGCCAAAATTGCTTTCAGTTCCTTGGATCTTACTATAGACAAATCAGAGGGACCTCGATGGGGGCCCCTTGGGAACCAGTTTATGCCTGCCTCCACCTAGGGCTCTGGGAGGAGGAGGTGGTATACCGCTCATCGATGTACCGAGAACATGTATTGCTCTGGGTTAGGTACATCGATGATGTCCTGTTGCTGTGGATGAGAACAGGTGAATTACTAATGGAATTCATACAGGAGTTGAGACAAAACAACAGAAACATCAAGCTAACTTTTGCTGTGGATAAACATCAGATCCCTTTTCTGGACCTCTGGGTAAGGGTGGAAAATGGTCATCTTACTACGAGCACATAAAGCAAACAAACGGTGGCTAATAGCCTCTTGGAGGCCACAAGCCACCATCCAAAATCACTCATCAGGGGCATCCCCACAGAACAGTTCCTCAGGATTAGGTGAAACTGTTCATCTGATGAGGATTACCGAAGGGAAGCAATAGGACTCTATAAACGCTTTAGATGTCAGAGCTATTCACCAGGCCCGGTGAGGATCATAACACCATATGGAAGCCAATGGGAAAAGGTACGATCGATCCTCACCAAACACTGGCACATACTCAAACGATGTCCCCAGATAAAGTCGATCGTGGGACCAAGACCACTTTTTGACGGCCAAAAGAGCTAAGAATCTGGCCGATAACCTGGTGAAGTCCGAATTCACTAAGTCCCCAGCATGAAGTTGGCTCACTGACTTGCCCCCCTTAAAGGGCATGTTCCCCTGTGGCAGATGCCACATTTGCAAATACGTGGAAAAAACAGACACGTTCAAAGACAGTCAACAAAGGAGCACATATAGAATAAAACAATTTGTGTCACTGAGAGAGTACTCTATATGATTACATGCCTGTGTCAAATCACTCTGTGGAGAAAACTAAACGCCCCCTTAAAGTTCGAATAGGAGAACACCTCTCGGCAATCAAAGACCCAACCGATGAATCACCACCGTCTCAACACTTCAGAACATTTCATCAGGGACAACCATCGGGCCTGAAGATAAAAGGTATTTATGCCCTGAAACTGTCTAATAGGAGGGGTGACTTTGATAAGGTTCTCCTACAGAGAGAAAAACTGTGGATGTTTAGGTTGGGAAGCTTAGCGCCAATGGGGCTCAATACATAATTAAACCTACAGGTGTTCCTAGAGCCATGACTTAACCTTTGCATTTATAGTGTGCATGTTCACATAAAATTATCATCTACTTCCACCTCTAGACTAGAATAATTAGGCTCCCCTACTTACCGAAATGTCCCTTTGACAGAACCTGTAACTCACCTATCTTTACCCCAAGAAGACCAATTATGGGCCACTGTTCGTAATCCTCTGATATTAACCTCAAGGTTGCCCTGTATGTGCCATCTCGGGTATATGATGTAGCCAGACCTAGATTAAAGAAATTGAGTGTAGATCCTAACGATATGATGTTATGTTGAATTAGCTACACCATGGGCCTTATACATATCTAACCTGGATAGGTTTAAGCCAAGTCAGAAATGGCCAGTATGTGATGGATAAGTAACCATCAGTATGACTTGATATATTATCAACAATGATCTGGTTTCTAATGGGTTAATTGAGTGTCACTCCAGAGAGAAGGTCCAAAAATAGAACAATAATATACCCCAAATATGGGATTATAGTGTCGAAGGGACTCGTTTTTGAATATAATCCATTAAGGTCCATCAGGCCACCAGTCGTCACCAGCACCCCTAGGTCTACATTCCTTTAACAGCTCTTAGTGTGGAAAACAATTATGCTTTCCAGGGTACCTTACCATATATGTATTAAAATTCAATGGTCTGCATACTCTCTTCTTACCCATCAAATACTCGAAAAGCTGGGATCCCGGATTGCCACCCAGTGCCACCCCCCCCCCCTTCACTAGCAGGAGAGACTGGCTGATTGCATTGACTATCCGGACTGCACAGAGGACCGGCGGTAACCAGGAGAGACTGACTGATTGCATTGACTATCCGGACTGCACAGAGGACCGGCGGTAACCCTGACCAGGAATCTGAAGGATACTGGCGGCCATCCACACACAGGCTTCTCAACTGCTCCCACACTCTACCGATGGATGTATGCCGTGTGTGAGACACCGAATCAAATCATCATCTGTCAATGCTTCCAGAGAGACCTACTAACTGTGAGTGATCTCCCTGCAGCGGGACACATACACAGGCTGAAGCCACTGCCAATCTGCGGCTCCCGCTAATGCACTCACTTTTTATTTACCATACACTCAGCGAGATCGCTGAATTGACACTCGATGTCTATCTATTGAGCTGCTGTGTAGGTGGATACTTCGCTCACTGCTGCCACTCAATGTGTGTTACTTTACACTTGGCATCCAACTACTTAAGGGATCTTGGACTTCCATTCATTGATTTTTCACTAAGAGGTGATACTACCAACTGTCCTCATTATCTCTGTTCAGTGTTCAATACAATTTATCATTTATATTGGGCATTGATAGACCTGGATGTTCCCCACGCCAGCAGACGGCACTTCATTGGCCACAGTGGCGAGAGGGTTTCTCAGGTTCTATGTAAGAACCCCACTGTATTAGACTTATTAAGTGAAGAGCGGATGTGATCTGGCATGAATGGAACCGTACGGTGTTTTTAAATAGACAACGTTGTCTCTTCTTTTACAATACTTATTGATACCTGGTTGTTTTTTTGTTTTTTTATTATTCTGAATTTTATTAATAAAGATTTGTAGTTGTGGTATAAGCCGCAGGGTTATCCCATTTTTCCTCCACTTGGAGGTACGGACCTATTTTGTGAAGGGCCCTTTGCTCTTCAACCCTTGCTTCCTAATTCACTGTCACTTGGGTCCAATTTGTTGGTGAACCCCACCCACATGGGTGAGTCGGCAATACCAATAAGATCTCAACCTTGTCCAATAGTTCTTGAGATCCATGTCCGTTCCAGTCCCCTGTCCCTCCCAGTTTTACCAAAAAAAAATCACGCCCACCAAAAGGCCCCCCACAGCCATTATTTTATATCATGATAATTAAAACTAAAATTAAATTTATCAGGAAGTCAGATTTACATGCAATAACACAATTATATGACACAATTATATGACATACCATTAGGTTCAATTCCAAGGGGCAGGCTATGGCAGTTTAGGGGCAGGCTAGGGTAGTATATAGACAGGCTAGGATAGTATATAGACAGGTTAGTGTAGTATATGGACAGGCTAGGGTAGTATATGGACAGGCTAAGGCAGTATAGGGGCAGCCTGGGGTAGTATATAAACAGGCTAGGGTAGTATATGGACATGCTAGGGCAGTACAGGGGTAGGCTGGGGTAGTATATCGTCCCTCCGCTCCGCTCCCTTATTACCAACTCCCATGCTTGCCTTCAGGACTTCTCCAGAGCCTCTCCCATCCTCTGGAACTCCCTGCCCCGGTATGTGTGATCAGCCCCTACCCTGTCTACCTTTAAAAGATCCCTAAAAACTAATTTATTCAGGGAAGCCTATCCCTCACCCACCTAAGAACTGTACCTGAGCCACCCCCATCAACCCATCCCCCGCAGCTACTACCTTTTGTACCACCACCCCCCTCCCTTTAGAATGTAAGCTCTACGAGCAGAGCCCTCCTGTCCCTTCTGTATTGAACTGTATTGGAATTGTGCTGTCTCCCCCCTCTACATTGTAAAGTGCTGCAAAAACTGTTGGCGCTATATAAATTGTGTATAATAATAATATATATATAGGCTAGGGTAGTATATAGACAGGCTAGGGCAGTATAGGGGCAGGCTAGGGTAGTATAGGGACAGGCTAGGGTAGTATAGGGGCAGGCGGAGCGGCCTGGGGGGTAGTTGTCATCATGATACACAAAACTGCTGGAAAACAAATCTTGGTCGTCAATTTGCTGGGTAAATAGAAGAGAAGGAGAGGCAGCCGTGGATCAATTTGCTGCCCCCCTTAAAGTGTTGCCTGGGTCCAATGGACCCACTGGGACCCATGGTAGGGCTGGCCCTGTCCTGGGCTTATTGTGTCTAAACTTTCTTCTATACTGAGGTTACCAGATCTTCAAAATGAAATCCCAGAACACCTAACTGACTTCACACTTTTAACCAATACCACAAATCAAGCCTCCATTGGGAAGCTTGAGGAGAGGAATCATATGGTGCAGGAGTGGGTATCACACAGAGCGCAGGGGTCAGGAGTGAGTATCGCATAGATTGCAGGGGTCAAGAGTGTGTAATGTACAGACAGCACAAATGCTGGAGAGAGGGGCATAAATGCAAAGTGGTTAATGGGGACATAATTATTAGCAATATGGCATTCTGAATGGCACAGAGGATTGCAATAGCTGTTGAGTGTACCTGCAGCTTTGTTCGGTGCTTTCTATTTCCTCCTCAGAATGCTGCCAGTCTGTATGCCTCCTTTTACTGTTTTCTCCCTAGTACTGGGGCAAAGAGATTTCCCGTGACCCCCACAGATCCTCTGTGCTCATCCACTTTCATACACTATGATATAATGTACACTAGGAAAGTTAATCCTGTGTAAACAGAGTTTGCTATATGTAGTTAGTGTACCTTGATGTCACCTCGTTGTGAATAATGTGCATTTATATGTGATTACCCTTTAGGTCAATAGGTGTCCCCACCAACAACTTAAAGTGTATTAATGCAAGTAAACCTTGATTTAACAACTCAAATGTGCATTCTGTGCAATATTATCCAAATTAAAGTGCTTGTGTGCTACTAACTGGGAACAATTTTCCATACAATCACTCTACATTACTCCATACAATTATAAAATGAACCATCAATTATCTAAAATACCATCATTTCCTATCCACAGACAGATATAAGGAACTAACAAGACCCACTTCTTTGAACACACTAATCTGAGGTTATACCCCTCAGTAATTTTGGAACACACATGCACTAATACTCCCTTATGCCTCGCCAAATCTATGAAGGGAGGGAACCCCGACCCGAAACAGGGATAGAAGTCGAGGACTCCTCCTCAACATTCAAGTATGATGATCCGATATGTTATAGCCACCATTGACACAAAACGGTTCCACCGTTCTGATTATCAAGACTCTAACCCCTACAACCCTTTCTAGGCTGCCGTGGGGACAGGCAAGGCGAATAACCCCCCCCTTATTTTTTTTTTCTTTCTTCTTCTTTTCTCTCCCACCTCCGCATTCCCCCCCCCCCCCGATCTCCCTCCTCCCATCCCTTCCTTTCGGGTTGTCCCCCCCACCTCCCCCTCTCACCCCACCTTCCCTTACACAATGAGATATGCCTATTTACCTTCGATCTGGGACACTAAACATAAAGTCACCCTAAAGTACGCTTTTCCCGCTGAAGGAAAAGAGATAGAAGACATTACAGGTTCATTCCACTCCTACATCTTAACACCCCAATCAAACAACTAGCAAGAGACTAACTCTAACTTCTTTAATGTACATGAATCTAAATTTGACCTACTCGGACGGCTCGCGTTCTGAGGATGTGAGTTCAGGCGACTGCGAGACGTTCAGGTAATAAGTGATATATTTGTTATCTTGTTAGTCGACCATAAGTATAGCACTTCTCTCTCCTAAAATCTTGTTTGATCCTATTTGCCTACTGTATCATTATCTTCAGTTATTGTTGGATCCTAAGGTATAAGGTCCCGATGTAAGACGCTACCTACTGGCGACATTTCATTACTCTGTACCACCTTTGTAACCCGTTATTTCTAATAAAACTCTTATTGGAAAAAAAAAAAATACCATGCGATAAAAATCAATGTGATTCATACAATTACTAATGTGCAAAAAATTCTTGTATTGTGCAAAAAAAATGTCCAGTGCTATATATAAAGTGCAGTACAGCTCCCTAAGTCTGACTGCCAGTTGCCTGGTGGTACGGCCTACATATTGTGGATGAGCCCTCGCGCTACTATACACAATACTGAAACAATTATGAGTCAGCTGCTACAGTATCAGGTGTACTACACGGTAATACTCAGACTATGAAGAATAGATATAAATACTACACAATCTGACAATCCAGTAGATAAATAAAAATGCAATAAAACATACAAAGAAGCCTTAGCGTGCAGGATAAAATCACATTACTAATGAAGACATAAGTGTAAGTGAAACATCAAAGATATATCAGAGATATAAGAAACTTGTGTCAAATGTGACAAATAATAATACAGAAATGTTCATAAAAATGTGAATAAAGACGGTCAGCCGCCCTTAATTTATGCCCTATTGCGAGCAAGTGACAGTATAGTCTGTAATTCAGTAAATAAGATGGTGGTCCAAAGTGCCTCCGTGCCAAAGAGCGATGTGCTTATGTGCATAAATCCATGCTTCAAACATGCAGGTGAAGCCAGTCTGGGGAAGTCTTCACTCTATGCCCCCAAACCGGTTATTGTGAATGTGCTGGATCCCCCGTGCTCACAGAACTCTCACCTTAAACCCGTTTCAAAACAGCAATGGGTTAATCCTCCACTATTCTCACTGTGGTTATGGATAATCCTCCTCGTCTCACTGACTGACACCTTCGTTCCTCAGCCCTCTCTGTTAACCAATATACAGTAACAGCCGAACCTCCAGTGCCCTCTGCTGGTCATCAGGGTTGAGACTCCCTCATATATAGAGATGAAAAGAAATGTACCCTCATAGTGTAATATGTTTTAAAACCATGCCATTTATTTAAGAGACAAGTGGCTGCTTACATAAAATGAGTTAAAATAGAGCAGTAAAATCAAATGCATTAAAACGGTACTGGACTGCTCCTCACTGTGTTTCCAGTGTTAGTATCAATCTGGCCACGTCCTACGCGTTACGTCACGTCACGTGACTTCATCAGTGTTCATGATTTTATCCTACACGCTAAGGCTTCTTTGTATGTTTTATTGCATTTTTATTTATCTACTGGATTGTCAGATTGCGCAGTATTTATATCTATTCTTCACGGCCTACTTATTGTTTGCCACAAGGACATGTCAATAAATAAGTGACATGTGTACTGTGGCACGTAATCAGTTTTTTAATATACTTCTTCCGGGTAACAGTGGATTGGAAAGTACTGACCTTTCTCTCCCTCTTATTGACTGTTTTGCATGCTCTACATCTGCCGCAGGAATAGAAACCCTTGAAGTCCACAAACATGCCCTGCTTTTTGGGGGGGTAATGGCACGTTGTGGACTAATCAATCTCTTAGGTTCCCTGTCCTGCGGTAGACGAACCTAGGTATATTGGGTAGAATGTTCCTTAATTAATTATCTCTTTGTGTCTCTTCAATATTTTTTCTATTGTTTTATACTGCTTATTGTATTGGTTTTTAAATGGAAGTTGGAACTCCGATTGGTCTTTAGGCTTAGTTTTTAATAACTCTCTCCTATCAAAATCCAGAATCTGTGATTTAACTCATTCTAAGTTTACTTTATCATATCCTTTGTATTCAAATCTATTAATTATTATATTGGCCTACTGGTTAAATACTTTCTCTTCCATGCAATTACATTGAATTCTGGTTAATTGGCCTTTGGGTATTCCCCTGAGCCAATTAGGAATAGGTATATCCCCATACATAGTTGTCATCATCCTATCTGTTATCTTGAAGTAAGTTTTAGTGAATAAAGCATTGTGTTTCTAGTAAATTGTTAGATCCAAAAAATTAATCTCATCCATATCCCATGCCCTTGTGACCTTAATATTATATGCATTAATATTGATCTCCTCCATGAATCTGCTTAAGTCCTCTTCTGTGCCCTTCCATATTATCACTATATCATCTATAAAGTGTTTATATAACTGTATCTCTGATCTCTGTTTTCCAAATATTTCCTCATGTTCCCACCGACTTAGGAAAACATTGGCAACACCGGTATTGTGTTGATAAAGATACACAATACAAGAAGATAAAGAAATACCAGAGGGACATAGGTGATTATAATACTAAATCAGTATACAAATGGCAAGAAAATAAGGATAAAGAAGGAATCTCTTCAAGATACTCCTCATTAGAAAGGGAGGAACCAATAACCAACCCCAGCCAAAACACACAGCCTACTCCTAGCTCACTCAAGAATAGACACATTCCTAAACAAGTAGGGGCTAGAACTCCCATCAGAAAGGTTGAGAAACCCCACCAGATGTACAATGGATATAACCCCCCACCCACCCACGGTACACAATACCGGATACCTATTCACAATAGATACCAACCTCTGGAACAAACCCCCTATAGGGACTACTATTCCAACAGATATAGGGAGCCTAACAGGAGGGATTTTCCCAGGAGAGATCAGGGGGAACACCCAGGGCAATACCAGTATTACCAGGGACAACAGGGAAGAGCAAGAAACAACAGAGGAGGGGGAAGGGGGGGCTGGAGGGGGGGCAGGACCAGTACTCACCACCCAGAACAATAGAAGGGGAAAGAGGTGAAGAGGCTGCAGGGGAGGCCGCAGCCAAAAGGAAAAGAGTAAATTAGGACAGGGAATCTTTAACCTTAGCTCAGCTACGTTTACAGAAAGTGAACTGAAAGTTTTAGATTTAGGACTTAAATTTGCACCACAAAAGAATTTTGATGAATTTACTATGTATATAGATCTGCAAAAATTTATTAGAAAATAACATCTCAAAAAACATTTCATGGATAAAGATATGATAGAAGAGGAAGAACCAAAAAATGTATACATAGTGGTTTGAAGAATAATTAAATTTTGAACCCCAAGAGTGCTTCTAGTCACTTTATAGAAACTTTTAAAACTATGGTAGAACAGGATATCAAATCTATTGAATCCACTAAAAACAAAAAGCATTTCAATATCAATACAGAGGTTTGGAAGGGTATTAAGGAATTGGAAAGTAGAAAGGAGGTAGTAATACGTCCAGTGGACAAAGGTGGGGGGGGGGTGGATTGTTATTCTCAATATTGATGATTATCAAAAATAATTGAATAGATTAGTAAATGATAACACCACATATGAAAAATTGGCAAGGAATCCTATCAAGAAATACAGAACTCAATATAAAAAACTACTGAAGGAGGCACATAAAAAAGGTATCTTAAACAGTAAAGAATATAAATATTTGTTGCCCATAGCCACTAAAACACCAGTCATTTATCAAATCCATAAGATACATAAACATCAGACACAACCCCCAGGGAGACCCATTATAAATGGGATTGATTCCCTGTTCTCCAGACTGGGGGAGTATCTAGACTTATATATCCAGCCATTGGCACAGTCGTACCCAGCCTACTTGAGGGACGGCAAACATCTAATTGAGATAATAGATAAGTTACCCATTGAGGATAACACCATACTGGCCACAATAGATGTGTAATCGCTCTACACAAATATATGCCAGGATGATGCATTGAGAGTAATCAAATGGGCACTCCAGGAATCAGCCACACTGGAAGTGGAACAACAACAGTTCCTACTGGAGGCCCTGGAAATGGCCATGGGCAGGAATTATTTTTGGCACGAGGGGGGGTTCCATAGGCAACACAGGGGTGTGGCTATGGGAGCCAAATATGCCCCGAGTGTTGCCAATGTTTTGCTAAGTCGAGGGAACATGAGGAAATATTTGGCAAACAGAGATCAGAGATACAGTAAAATAAACACTTTATAGATGATATAGTGATAATATGGAAGGTTACAGAAGAGAATAGTTGGCATCATCCTAATTGGCTCAGGGGAATACCCAAAGGCCAATTAACCAGAATTCAATGTAATTGCATGGAAGAGAAAGTATTTAACCAGTAGGCCAATATAATAATAAATAGATTTGAATACAAAGGATATGATAAAGTAAACTTAGAATGATTTAAATCACAGATTCTGGATTTTGATAGGAGAGAGTTATTAAAAACTAAGCCTAAAGACCAATCGGAGTTCCAACTTCCATTTAAAAAACAATACAATAAGCAGTATAAAACAATAGAAAAAATATTGAAGAGACACAAAGAGATAATTAATTAAGGAACATTCTACCCAATATACCTAGGTTCATCTACCGCAGGACAGGGAACCTAAGAGATTGATTAGTCCACAACGTGCCATTACCCCCTAAAAAGCAGGGCATGTTTGTGGACCTCAAGGGTTTCTATTCCTGCGGCAGATGTAGAGCATGCAAAACAGTCAATAAGAGAGAGAGAGAAAGGTCAGTACTTTCCAATCCACTGTTACCAGGAAGAAGTATGATATTAAAAAACTGATTACTTGCCACAGTACACATGTGTTGACATGTCCTTGTGGCAAACAATATGTAGGCCATACCACCAGGCAACTGGCAGTCAGACTTAGGGAGCACCTCAACAATATAAAAAAGGGGTTCAAGAACCATAGCCTCTCCAATCATTTAAGGTTGTACCACAATAGGGACCCTAGCCTACTCACATTTTGTGGGATTAATAGGGTGGAACCACATTGGAGAGGATCTGATATGCGTAGGGCGGTATCCCAAAATGAGACCCGCTGGATACATGAATTGGCCAGTTTACAACCACAGGGTATGAACTTAGAAATTGATCTGAATTGTTTTTTTAACTAATTATTGAGATTGTAAATGCTGATAACATATGGCGGATTTGAATCCAGTTTTTAATATTGTTTCAATATTTTTGAATTTTTTTTTGGTGCAATAATGGATTCCTCATTTTTATAGTGTGCTTGGCAATACCTTTGGAGAAAATATACATTTTTTAATTTTTCATTTTTAATCATTCATTTTATAACTTTTTGCAAATATATTTTTCTAATTTTAATTTTATTTTCTATATGATATAAATGTATTTTATTAGAAATTTGTTGTATTCATATATATTTTAATTTTATTTTTATTTTTATTTATATTTATTTTTATTTTGATTAATATTTTTTAAATTTTTCTTTCTCTTTATTATATTTTTAGTTTTTCTATCCTAATTTTTGCACCGTTATTAAAATTTTCCTTTGGCAACTATATATAGATCTAGCCCTTATTGCCAGAGTTTTAACCCCGTCAAAAAATTGGAAACATGTTTTAAATGGTCTAAATATTTATTGAGCAGTCTATATATGCCTCAACCAATAGATGGCCCTCTCATGACCCTCATGACTGAATCCAGGGCACATAGTGCAATCAAACAGGGATGGGTAACCACCACGTGATATAGGCATGAATTCATGATGCATGGAAAGGAAGTGACGTAGAATTGGCACATGATTTAAGGCTGTGGAACGCACCGTGCCTTCCATCTCTGAAGACGTTGTGGAAGTGACGAAACGTGTCAGCTGGAACGCAAGGTGCGCTGGGCCACGCTCGATTGGAACGCACGCTGACACTGCAGAGTCGCGGCTTCCTTGGAGCATAGGAAAAGGATCGTAAATGCTGTAACGCTACGATTTGGCAGAATAAAGACCGCATTATATAAAATACAAGCTGCACTATGAGAGGTTTCTTCTTTCTCCTATGAACCAACTCTGGAAAGGAAATGGTGATACTCCGTAAAGCCACACCAGTGAGAACCCCTGGGTCAGGGAACAGACCACAAGCGTATTTTGACTTCTCTTTGTCATATGACAAGAGAGTCAATGAGGTCCGGTAAGTAGGGATCTTGCCTTATGTTTTTGCACATGGTGGCTTGATGCACTGGAAGCACGGGCACGTTGGAGGAATGCTCCCCCATGCGTGGATGGTTTTGGGATGCTAGAACTGCTATAACAATAAGTTACTGGACTGCACTTTTATATATAGCACTGGTAATTTTTTTTGCATAAAGGAAGTACTTTGTACAATACAAGATTTTTTTGCACATTACTAATTGTATGAATCACATTGATTTTTATCACACGGTATTTTAGATAATTGATGGTTCATTTTATAATTGTATGGAGTAATGTAGAGTGATTGTATGGAAAATTGTTCCCAGTTAGTAGCACACAAGCACTTTAATTTGGATACATTGCACAGGATGCACATTTGGATCAAGCTCTATTTGCACTAATACACTTTAAGGGATTGCACAGAAAATTGTTCCCAGTTAGTAGCACACAAGCACTTTAATTTGGATAATATTGCACAGAATGCACATTTGAGTTGTTAAATCAAGGTTTATTTGCATTAATACACTTTAAGTTGTTGGTGGGGACACCTATTGACCTAAAGGGTAATCACATATAAATGCACATTATTCACAACGAGGTGACATCAAGGTACACTAACTACATATAGCAAGCGCTGTTTACACAGGATTAACTCTCCTAGTGTACATTATATCATATATCCCGTCAAAGGCTACAACAGCAGCTGCTGAAAGGTCTAATACTGTGGCGCGAGAGTCCTTCATTTGATCACTTTCATACACTAACAGCAAAAGCAACCCCTGGCACTGGCACAAATGCATTCTGCTTGCATGACAAGTTTTCAGGGGGAGAGAAGAGAGTCTGAGAATGTACAGGACTGCAAAAGGCACAGCATTAAAGTCAATCACAGTTCTCATTCCATCTGCAGAGAGGCCCAGCTTCGGACAGAGGAAGAGCTATCATTGGCTGGTGCTGTTGTGGAGGTAGTGGGAAGTTTAAGGCTGACCATACACTTTACAAGCTGATTGTACTATCTCCTTTAGATCTACCATCCACTACGTTATACTTTCTCAACCTTTTCAATACAGAGGAAACCTTGAAATAACTTTCCAGTCTCAGGGAACCCCTATTAAAACTACTATAACTACAACTCATGATACAGTAGAATGCGCTTTACATTTGTGGTCATAGGGAAGAATTACCCCCTTACAGATAGCTAAAAAGATCAATGCTGTCAGTGGAAACGTATCTGAGAGGCAGAAATTGCCCATTGCACAAGTAACTCCTGGAGAAATCCTAGGGTTCCACGGAACCCTGGTTGAGAAACCCTGCATTATGTAATGCAGGAGAAGATAGAAACATTTATGGAATTCATGCCCAAATAATTCAGGACTCACTGAAGAAATGTGAAACTGCTCAGGAGGCTGTAGGACCACTGTTGCAGCCTTTCACCACTGTAGTAGCTCAGTCTCTGATAGAGATGCAAGATTCAGATGAGACAGAGACAGAAAAAGATTTTGTATGCTTAATTTCCAACTTTGCTCTTATTGGACATTTTTCACAACTGTAAAAGTTGCTATTTACTGTAGTGGGAAGAGTCACAGGAGGCCTCAGCCAAATTCAAAAGGCGTTTTCCTTATTCAATAAAGAATACAGAAAACTTTCCTCTAGTTGAGGAAATTTTAGTGCTAGAAGAGTGAAAGAGAGTAGAGAGGTGTCCACCCCGTCACAATCACTTTGGAAAGTTGTACCCCCTGTGGCGTTATGTGAGGCGATCGATGGTCGCTATCTGTTGCCTCACATACGTTCATTTGGAGTGGACTAAGGTGGAATCCACTCCAGGTTTTACCAGCCACCTTGGCAGGGTTAGTTCCGGACTTTGTGGATTTTGTGGTCCACTGAAGTCCAGTCTCAGCTGGGGTTTAAATAACCAGGAAGTGAGCAAAGTTTGCTCTACCCTGGGACTCTGGGAGTGATAAGCCTGAGAGAGCTGACACATGGAGCTTTGTGCTTTGAGACTAAAAGAAAAGGTTTGCAATAACTTTGTTCTGTGGGTGTCTGGGACGAGCCCTAGACTGCTCAGTAAGGGCTGCTGATGTTTAGCTAGAGGCGGAGAGGCAAGGATTTATTTGGTTGTTTTGTTTATTTTTTTCCTGCAACCTTTTATCAATAAACCTGACTGCAAGCCACATTTGAAAGTAACTGCTGTCTGAACTGTCTTCATCCCAGGGAAGCTGATCCCCACATGAGCTAATCCGTCACACGTGGTGGACTCGGTGGGCAGTTTCCAAAAAGATGGAGATGATGAAGGCCCTGCTACAAGCCACTGCGGCTCAGCGGGAAACCAACCAACAGGTCGCACAGGCCAATGCAGCTCAGCAGGAGAGGAATTACCAGTTTGTGGAGGCCCTGCTGGAGTTAAAGAAGGGGTCCGCAGCTCCTCCACCAGTGGAACAGAAAATGGTACGAGCAAGTTACTACCTGCAGAGGATGACCCCTGTGGATGATGTGGAGGCATACCTCACCACTTTTGAGAGAGTCACTGCACGGGAAAGTTGGCAAAAAGGACATTGGTCGGGACTGTTAGCACCTGTTCTGACTGATGAGCCCCAAAAGGCCTATATTGATTTGAAACCCAATAAGGCCCAGGATTATGAGACTCTAAAAACAGAGATACTTGCACGGCTGGGTGTCACCATGGCCGTCCAGGCTCAATGGGTGCATCAGTGGTCCTACCGCATGGACAGGTCACCACGCTCTCAAATGTTTGAACCTGGTCCATCTCATGAGGAAGTGAAAATGGAATTTTTGGGACTGTCCCAGTAACAGGCCACCAAAAGGAACTGAAGCATGGACTATTCCGACACCCCGGATTTACACAAAGTTTTATATAAAAATAAACATTTTATTGGATAATTATATCATGTGAACAAACACAGTTTCTTCAATTATAGTAAATACATAGCATTAAAAACAGACAGAGTTCATCTCCTCTATGTGATTAAGGCTTAGCTTATTGTGCTCTGATGGGGTGAGAGACCAATTCAAGATCCCTGCAGATTCCTACAAAAACTCTACCGGTTTCGTGGGTGACCGCTTCTTCAGGAGAGTAGGAAGAGATCTGTAGAAGTTGGATTCAAAAACATACATTGTAACAATCATAAAATAACCTAACATCTTGCATGATTGAACACTGGGATTGGGTACATATTGGCATGACTATGCGCTTACCTAGGTGCAGGTCTAAGCAGGTCTAAGGGCCATAGAGCCAGCCAAAAGGCTATCCCCATACGGTGGGCATGGGAGTAAGGGGGAGCAGGTGAATAAACTCTATAATAAAGATATAAGTTATGAGTAAATGAATGAACGATAACCCCAGTCCTGATGCAGTGAGGACTATTGGTGATGGGAGACCGAGTGTTGCAAACAAGAAAATAGGTGGTGAGGATGCACACCTGGGAAATGAGGAATGAAAGTGAGGAAAGTAGGGAGAGCAAGGAAAAGATGGGAGTAAAGAGGGAGAGAAAGAAGGGGGGGAGAGGAAAGAGAAAGGGGGGAGGGGAGGAGATAAAAAAAGGGGGAATTGGAAAGATGAGAGAAGATGAAAAGGCCAGGGAGAAGGAAGAGGAAGCGGAATGGGGGGGGGAGGGAGGAAAGGGAAGCGGGAAAAAGATGAAAGAGATGATGTAGGGAGGGAGAGGAGACAAAGATAGGATGAGGAGGGGGATGAAGGGGGAGAAAAAAAGGAGGAAAGAGGGAAGGGTAAAGGAAGTGGGAAAATAGGGGGGGTCAATGGGAGAGGGGAAGTGAAGGAAAGGTGAGGTACTGGGGAGTGGAGGGAGCCAGGGATAGGGGGGGAAAAGACCAGAAGAGCAGAACCAACTACCAAAACGCAGCACCAATGGGGTAAAGGTACCAGGGCGCCATGCACCAGACACGAGGGGGGTGAGTGTCATTCAAAAGAAAAGGTGTATATGACCAACCTGGAACGTCACAACGGCAGTTGTAGCTGCACTGGAGACCATGCGTGCCATCAAAGAGGTAAATATAATGTGTGGCAAAGAGACATTTGCAATTGAGTTATCATATATTGCTTAAAATACAGCAGTAGTTAGAGGATAATACACACTCCCAAAAAGGGCACGGTAGCCTGTAGCAATACAGTGAAAGTAAGGTAAGTATGGTTGCAATTACAAGGGATCAAGAGCATCTCCACTTGTAAAACGCAGTGTCTCACCTAGATGGCAGGACGGACGTGCGCGGTCTCCAGTGGGGCAGCTGTGTGTGCAGCACGGTTACCGCCTCCCTTATAACTCCAACACGGCCGTCGCTGGGACCAGCCGTAGCTGCGCCCGGCGTGGCCGTGGCTGGCCCCTCCTACGACGCACGCGCACACGGTGCGTGCGCGCAGCTTTTTATGCCATGTGGCCAAGTGGACCAGCACGCAAGCGAGAGAGGAGGAGCGCTGCTAGGCAACGCTTCCTCAATCAGAGGGGTCACATGCCCGCCGTGTGGGGATATTACTCCACAGCCTAAAGACCCACTAGGGGCCGCTATAGCACCGATCGGTGGCAAAAGAGGAAGCCAAATCGTTATTTAAACATCAGATGAAAGTACAATATGTATAAAGAGGAAGGGGTACACCAGGCAGTAAGGATTTCTGCCAACTGCACCACAATGCATGACACGTAAGATGTAGCCCAATAGTATGCAGTAGTGGGCACATCATATGATCGTAAAGAAAGACTGCAGTCAAGAAAGGATAC
This sequence comes from Glandirana rugosa, assembly GCA_018402905.1. Taxonomy (NCBI): domain Eukaryota; kingdom Metazoa; phylum Chordata; class Amphibia; order Anura; family Ranidae; genus Glandirana; species Glandirana rugosa. Next base: position 238,047 of record BLSH010231583.1, read on the forward strand.
AGAAATTAAAATCTATATTCAGGGTGCAGGATAGCACAAGATTTATCTGACCCTCCATTCCCCAATCCACCCACCCAAAATTTTAAAGAGAATCAGCTTGAATGGGAGAGCCATCCTCGTAGATGGAGGAACGGGGGAAGGGGGGGGGGTTGTAGGAGAGGTTGTTGCAGTTTAAAATATTCACCATTGGGAAGTAAGTGTGTTGCACTCTCGAGAATCCAGGGGCATTGTGGACAGTTCCCACATTTGTATGTCCCCTGGAAAGGGTTCAGGTTGATAGTGACTATTTGTCAATGAGTCCCTGAGAGAACTAGCTCTACGAAAAATAAGTTTGGGAGTGGGTCTAACATATTTAATCAATATGTGGTGATCAGACAGAAGATGCCATTGTTGGGCAAAAATAGAGCGCAATTGTTGATGGTGGGCTGAGTACTTCGTAACCAGTCCCACTATTTCCCGAGAAGAGGGGCGAGCTGGTTTGTATGGAAGGGAAGTGCGTGTGCGCAAGGCGGCTTTGGTAAATGCTTTTCTCAGATTTGTCTGTGTATATCCCTGTGCCAGCAAACGCTGTCAGAGAGCATTGGCCTGTGAGTAAAAGTCCTCGTCTCGTATACAGTTGCGCCGTAGTCGCAAATATTGGGCATATGGGATACTATGAATTTGTGGATGGGGGTGTGAACTAGAGGCATGTAACAAGGTGTTCCCAGTAGTGGGCTTCCTAAATAGGTCTGTGATGATTTCCCCTTGGTCATTAACTATGATCATGAGATCTAAGAAGGAAATGCGCTTGGGGTCAGAGGTATAAGTGAATCAAAGGTTAAATGGGTTGGTGTTTAATTCATCCATAAATTGGACCAGTTGGTCTAAAGGGCCAGTCCAAATGACCAACAGGTCATCTAGGTACCTATGCCAACATAGTACATACTGAAGGAGGGTCTGGAGTAGATCATCAGAAAATAGCGATCTCTCCCAGCCCCCCAAATATAGATTGTCATAAGAGGGTGCACATGCTGTGCCCATCGCCACTCCTTGAACTTGTAAATATATTTGTTCCATAAAAGTAAAATACTTTTTAGTTAAGATAAAATGTAACAATTTGAGAACAAATTCCATCAGGGGCCATGTCGTGTGGTCCTGTTCATAGAGGAAGGAACCAGCCATCCAGACGCCCTGCTCGTGGGGGATGCTCGAGTAGAGGGCCTCGATATCGATGGCCACAAGCAGGGCGCCCAGAGGGACATGGGTCCCCTCAACATGTTTGAGCAAATCCGTTGTGTCATGGATATAGAAAGGTAGACTGACTACATGCGGCATGAGGAATGTATCAACTAATCTACTGGCATTTTCTGTCAGCGATCCAATGCCTGACACAATTGGTCTGCCGGGTGGTGGAAAAGCGTTCTTATGGGTTTTGGGCAAAGTGTAGAATGTGGGGGTGCGTGGAAATTTGGTATTCAGATAATTGAGGGTATCTTTGTCTATAAGTCCATCGATATAGGCCTCTGTGCACAGTTGTCTAAATTCTTCGGTAAACTCTTGGATCACTGACGGGTTAATAGGTAAATACCAATTGGTGTTATTAAGCACCTTGAAGCACATTTGTTGATATCCCTGGCTCCCTCCCCTCCCCGGTACCTCCCCGGTACCTCACATTTCCTTCACTTCCCCTCTCCCATTCTCCCCCCCCCCCTATTTTCACTTCTTTTCCCCCTCTTTCCCCCTCTCCTATTTTCCCACTTCCTTTACCCTTCCCTCTTTCCTCCTTTTTTCCTCCCCCTTCATCCCTCTCCTCATCCTGTCTTTGTCTCCTCTCCCTCCCTACCTCATCTCTTTCCTCTTTTTCCCTCTTCTCCCCTCTTCCCTTTCCTCCCTTATCTCCCCTCTCTCCCCCCCCCCCCATTCCGCTTCCTCTTCTTTCACCCTGGCCTTTTCATCTTCTCTCATCTTTCCAATTCCCCCTTTTTTATCTCCTTCTTTTCCCTCCCCCCTTTCCCTCCCCCCCTTCTTCCTCTCCCTCTTTACTCCCAGCTTTTCCTTGCTCTCCCTACTTTCCTCACTTTTATTCCTCATTTCCCAGGTGTGCATCCTCACCACCCATTTCCTTGTTTGCAACACTCGGTCTTCCATCACCATTAGTCCTCACTGCATCGGGACTGGGATTATCATTCATTCATTTACTCATAACTTATATCTTTATTATACAGTTTATTCACCTTGCTCCCCCTTACTCCCATGTCCGCCGTGGGGGGATAGCCTTTTGGCTGGCTCTATGGCCCTTAGACCTGCTTAGACCTGCACCTAGGTAAGCGGATAGTCATGCCAATATGTACCCAATCCCAGTGTTGAATCATGCAAGATGTTATGTTATTTTATGATTGTTACAATGTATGTTTTTGAATCCAACTTCTACAGATCCATTCCTACTCTCCTGAAGAAGCGGTCACCCGTGAAACTGGTAGGAGTTTTTGTAGGAATCTGCAGGGATCTTGAATTGGTCTCTGACCCCATCAGAGCACCATAAGCTAAGCCTTAATTACATAGAGGAGATAAACTCTGTCTGTTTTTAATGCTATGTATTTACTCTAATTGAAGAAACTGTGTTTGTTCACATGAAGTAAGTATCCAATAAAATGTTTATTTTTATATAAAACTTTGTGTAAATCCTTAGGGGTGTCGGAATAGTCCATGCTTCAGTTCCTTTTGGTGGCCTGTTATTGGGACAGTCCCAACCTTTCCATTTTCATCTAAATCACTGGGATGATGGCACCCCTTACCCTTATTTTCTACTTATTATGGCTCATTCTTGTCTCATGAGGAAGTGGTTGCAGCCAGAAACCTTGCTAGGCCCTCAGATTGTGGAGCTTGTGGTCATGGACGGGTATCTGCATGCTCTTCCTGCTGCTCTGAGGAAGTGGGTCAGTCATGGGGATCCCAAAACTGCAGAGGACTGGCTATCCCCATCTGCGCCCCACTCCAATGGATCTGGTGGTGAAAGATCAGCCGGCTGACCCAGTAAGGCTGTTCCAGGGTTCAAGGGCATGGGGAAGAATGATAAGACTGCTATTTTGGCTAATGAGACTGTGGACTCTAGACCTGGAGACTGGTCAAAGAAGCCAGGAAGGTCTGTGAGACCCTTGAGAGGACTGGGTATAGACCATATACACTGCTACAACTGCCATGCATTAGGCCATATTGCTGCTGATTATCCCCTGAATGATGAACCCATGCAATGTGATTATGCTTATAGTAAAAGACGCTTTTCTCTTTGCACAGGTTGCATGTGCATCATCTCAAGGACGCATGGAGAGACAAATGTGTATGATTTCTATTGATGGAAAGCCAGTCACTGCACTTCTTGATTCTGGTAGTGTCGTGATGTTAGTCAAAATCCCTTGTGTAAATCCTGCAAAATTACACCCTAGCACTATCGGGGAACTCTCACCAGACCTTTTTGCCAAATGGAAGGGGAGACTGTTGGCAGGACCGAGGAAGAGGGAGACCCTCTTCAATTTCCTGTAATAGCTGGGGAGTCAAAGGAGCTGGAAGATAACTCCCAGCTCGAGGTCAACAAACATAGAGAAGATAACATCTCTGACTCTAACAGTGAGAGTGGACAGAATGTGGGACCTGACTTAGAGGTCAGGAGAGAGGATTTTTGTGGAGAGCAGTTACTAGATGTCACCCTCATTAGAGCCAGAGAAAATGTTAAGATGAAGGATGGGAAACCCGTGGATCCTAATTGGGGGGGTGTATTTTCCCTATATGGCTCTTAAAAACAATTTGTTTTATCGGGTGGTAAAAAACGGTGAGGACGAGGTAGAACAGCTAGTGGTTCCCAAACCCTATCGCAGGATGGTGCTAGACCTGGCCAATGGTCATATCATGGGGGGACATCTGGTTATGGAGAAGATCAGGGAGAGAATAACCCACAGATTCTTCTGCCCGGGATGTATGCAGATGTCAGGGAATACTGTGAATCATGCCCCGAGTGTCAAATGTCTGCACCATCGCCCCATTTTCGCAGTCCGCTTGTTCCCCTCCCCATAATTGATGTGCCTTTTGAGAGAATTGGCATGAATCTGGTGGGGCTAGTAGTAAAGTCTGCCCAGGGCCACCAGCACATTCTGGTAATCCTCGACTATGATTGGGGATCCCAAAGGAGCACTTAATGGATCAGGGCACCCCACTTATGTCCAGAGTTACTAAGGAACTGTGCAAGTTATACAAAATCTCCCATCTCCGTACCTCTGTCTACCACCCCCAAACGGATGGCCTTGTTGAGAGGTTTAATAAAACCCTCAAAAGTATGCTGAAAAAGGTGGTTGACAAAGATGGGAGAAGTTGGGATTTTTTGCTGCCATATCTCATGTTTGCCATACGAGAGGTTCCGCAGGTGTCTATGGGGTTTTCCCCATTTGAACTCTTGTATTGTAGACATCCCAGGGGACTGTTAGATGTCGCAAAAGAAACGTGGGAAGGAGAGGCCACCCCGTATAGAAGCGCCATAGAGCATATCTCTTTGATGCAGGATCGAAAAGCAGCTGTCCTGGCCATTGTAAGGGAAAATATGGAGCGAACCTAGGAAGCCCAAAGCAGGGTTTATAATCAGGGTGCCAAGACCCCAACTTTCAACCCCAGCGACAGAGTGCTGGTACTAGTCCCCACTGTTGAAAGTAAATTCCTAGCAAAGTGGCAGGGTGCCTTTGAGATTATAGAAAACGTAGGGAAGGTAAACTACAAAGTTTACCAGCCAGGGAAAAGGAAGCCGGAGCAAATCTATCATGTTACTCTCTTAAAACCATGGAAGGACAGAGAAACTTTATTGGCCATGCCAACCCCTCAAAAGGACAGGGTATCAATGACGGAATCCTTGTCAGTGACGCAACATAATGACGCTAAAGAGTTCCTGAGTAAAAATAGAGACTTTTTCTCCCCTTTACCCAGATTGAGCTCCGTGATCCAGCATGACATAATTACGGAACCAGGTGTTCACATAAATATGAAGCCTTATTGAATACCTGAGGTTAGGCGCAAGGCAGTTGCACAGGAAATCAAGACCATATTAGAGTTGGACGTGATAGAGGAATCCCTCACTGACTGGTCGAGCTGCTGGTCCCAAAGCCCAATGGCACTATCAGGTTCGGTAATGACTTTAGAAAGTTGAATAGCATGTCCAAGTTTGATGCATACCCGATGCCTCAGGTCAACAAACTTGTGGACTGCCTTTTCTACTCCCGAGGGGTCGTTTCAGTATAAGCACATGCTGTTTGGTCTGCATGTTGCCCCTGCATCATTCCAGAGAATGATGGAGAAGACTTTAAGACCACATCGCCCCTATGCAGCCACTAATATGGATAATGTGGTCATCCACAGCAGGGCTCCTGGCCAACCCAAAGAAATGTGCCATAGGCTTGGAGGAGGCCAAATACCTTGGCCACATTATTGGTCGGGGGTTGGTTAAGCCACAGGCCAATAAACTTGAGGCTATCCAAAAATGGCCCCAACAGCTAACTAAGAAGCAAGTGCATGCATTCTTGGGGATCACGGGGTTCTACAGGCATTTCATTTCCGACTTTGCCCCCATTGCCATCCCTCTAACAGGCCTGACGAAGGGTAGAGGGTCAGTCATGGTGAAATGGAATCCGGAGGCCGAAAAGGCATTTCAGAGGTTGAAGCAGGCCCTTTGTGTACAACCGGTGTTAGTCACCCTGGACATCTCAAAGGATTTTGTCCTGCAGACAGATGCCTCTGACGTGGGACTAGGGGCCGTACTGTCCCAGATCATAGATGGTGAGGTTCACCCTGTTGTATACCTGAGCAGAAAGCTGAACAGGCATGAGAGAAATGATGCCATTGTCGAAAAGGAGTGCTTAGCCCTCAAGTGGGCCTTAGAGGCCTTAAGGTACTATCTGTTGGGAAGACAATTTAGGCTAGTCACCGACCATTCCCCTGAAGTGGATGGGTGACAAGAGGGAAAAAAATAGTGGGGTGACAAGGTGGTTCCTCACTCTACAGCCATTCAAGTTTACTGTAGGGCATCGGGTAGGAAAGCTCCAGAACAATGCAGATGTTCTTTCCCGGGTACACTGTATGGTTGGGATACATGCTCAGCCACGGGGGCTTGAGCAGAGGGAGGGATATGTAATGATATGTGAGGCAAGGTAATCAATGGTCACCTCACATACGTTCATTTAGAGTGGACTAAGGTGGAATCCAGTCCAGGTTTTACCAGCCACCTAGGCAGGATTGGTTCCAAACCGGATTTTGTGGTCCACTGAAAGTCTCAGCTGGGTTTTAAATAACCAGGAAGTGAGCAAAGGTTTGCTCTACCCTGGGACTCTGAGAGCGATCAGCCTGAGAGAGCTAACACACGGGGCTTTGTGCTTTGGGACTAAACTAAAAGGTTTGCAATAACTTTGTTTTGTGGATGTCTGGGATGAGCCCTACACTGCTCAGTAAGGACTGCTGATGTTTAACTAGAGCCGGAGAGGCAAGGATTTATTTTGTTGCATTGTTTATTTTTTTCCTGCAACCTTTTATCAATAAACCTGGCTGCAAGCCAGATTTTAAAGAAACTGCTGTCTGAACTGTCTTCATCCCAGGGTAGGTGATCCCCACATGAGCTAATCCCTCACACCCCACACCAGAACATGAGAGAGATATGCACAAATGTTTGTGGATATGCTGGTAGTACATGTGTAGCGCTGCCCCCTTGAGGGTGGCTGAAAGAATTAATTCACCTTGGATAGCCTCAGTCAGAGGGTCCTCCACCACCCCTGACACTCTGGGTTTGCTCATATTGCAAGTTTTTATGATCAATAACTCTATTTTAGTATTGGAGACCACAACACAGGTTAGAAAGGTTTACTTTTAACTCCTATTTCTGGGAAAAGAACAACAACTGTAAACAGTAAATATCACAATCCTTCACATAAGTAGTGTTGAGCGAACCCGGACTGTAACGTTCGGGTCCGTACCGAACTTTCGGGTGTCCGTGGCACGGACCCGGACCCGGACATTTCAAAAATCGTTCGGGTTCGGTCCGGGGTTCTGCTATTTTATTCCACGTGTTGAGAAGCTGCAGGGCAGCCAATCAACAAGCGTTTCACTGGTTTGCCCTTAGAAGCCATCACAGCCATGCCTACTAATGGCATGGCTGTGATTGGCCAGTGCATCATGTGACCCAGCCTCTTTATAAGCTGGAGTCACAGTGCTGCAGTCACATGCTCCTTGGGTTAGTATAGGGAAAGGTAGCTGACGGCGTGAGGGACAGATTTTAGCCATTTTAAGACCTGATCCTGCATCCTGAGATAGATTACTTTACTACTGCTGTCTGTGCTGTTGCTCTGAGGACAGATAGCAGAAATTAGAGATTTCACATACCGCTGCTTTG
>BLSH010231583.1:268008-278704 GCA_018402905.1 Glandirana rugosa
CTTTCGCACGTGTCTACCGGGCGTGAAAGACGTCATCGAGACTGTATACATTGCTGGTTTAAAAAAAAATAAAAAATAGTGCTACATAGTACATTTGCACCTTGCTGTGCATTTCTTGCACAAAATTAAAAAGTGCGTCTACATTGCTGGTTTAAAAAAACACTAACTTCAGCACATCCAGGGGGAAACGACAGCAGGCTGTTTTAAAACTGATATGTTTGGGGGATAAACCCCATACTGCGCAGGAGCTGTGGACGGGCATTGAACAACAGACCGATGAGTGATTGTTGCCACTGAGCCTCACGCCCGGCCTGGTGGTGTGCGATAATGGGCGAAATCTTGTAGCAGCTCTGGGCCTAGCCGGTTTGATGCATATCCCTTGCCTGGTGCATGTGCTGAATTTGGTGGTGCAGAAATTTCTAAAAAAACTACCCGTATATGTCAGAGCTACTGCAGAAAGTGCGGGCCATCTGTGCACGCTTTCGGCGTTCTCACCCTGCTGCTGCTCGCCTATCTGCGCTGCAGCGTAACTTCAGCCTTCCCGCTCACCGCCTCCTATGCGACGTGCCCACAAGGTGGGCACACGATCAGTGTGTGAGGAGAAAAAGCAGGGCTCACATAGTGACAGTTTTTTGTTTACATCTGTGACCGGCTGTGATTGGACACAGCCAATCACATGGTAAACAGCCAATTTCATTGGCTGTTTACAGATCGGCTAGCGGGCCAGTCAGGATGATGAACCCCCTGCCCAGCCGTCATTTGTCAATAGGCCGGGCAGGAAGTGGTTAAACACCTGGTGTAAAGACGTCTTTCACTCCTCAATGAGTGAGTGGTAAGTTGTTTAGGAAGATCCCCAGATGATGTCTGTTTAAGATGAAACGCGTTGGGTCTATGGTCCTGTCTATGCCATTGCAATCCATTTACAGTCCATGAGGATTTGTTTATTATGCGCTTTTATGTGTGCTGAAATGTGAGTGTTTTTAATCCTTTCTTTTAATAAAACTCAGGTTTGCAGTTTTACACTATGTTGAGTCTTCTATTTTCTCTCCCTGGATTCATGTACTAATGTGGGGATAATGAGAGGATTTCATCTTTGAATCAACATTGATGGTCTCTCATAGCAATGTGCAATTTTGCTGTATTGGCTAAGGTGGTGATTGCCTATCTTCCTAAACAACTTACCGCTCATTCATTAAGGAGTAAAAGACATCTTTACACCAGGTATTTAAACACCACTGTCTGTATAGACCTATTCTAGTATAAGCCAATTGAGTCCATTTGTTCTGGTAAGAACCCTCATATTTCCTTTGGTGGCAGTCCCTCTACACTGTGGTGGTCTTTTCATCTTTGGGATTCAGTGTGTGAGGAGAACACTATATCTTCCTATATACTACACAAGTTGAAGTGCCTTTTTTTCATCATTATCTGGACTATAACACAATTTCATATTTTTTCTTTTTTATTTACTATATTGTCGTGCTTATGAGGAAACTTTTTCCTGCACGGTATGTATAAGTTCTTTTTATACGAGAGTGCCTTTAAAGTACAGGATTCAACCAACATGAACACAGACTAAAAAAATTTGGATATTTATTAGTCAGACATGTATTCATACAAACATAGTTTTATATATAGGTGGACACAAACAACACTACATAAAATTTTAGATAACTGAAATACTCCCTAATGGGGAATATTAATATTCTTTAAATACACAAAGTTTGTAAGACCTCTCTATAAAATTTGTAACCAAAAAATGACAATTAGTCAGAGCATCGATATTTCACAAATTTAACTGTTACTACTGCAGGTAAGTAAGTGATCAATATCGTGAAATAACAATTGGATGTCTGCTATGTCAAGAGGATAAAACTACAAAAATTAGAATAATAAAAATAAATGTACATTTTAGAGAAAAATCTACCATGTGTTATGAATTCTAGAGAAGTACTTATCTGATTGTACTTAATAATAAACAATAGTTTAATAATTCATATTTGCAAAAACAGTTCAAATTAAGGTAAAACTAGTCAATATAATTATACTTTTAAAAGTAGTTACTGGTCTATTGTGATAGTTACCAAAGTTCAATATGGCTGCAACTTCCACGACGGGGAGGCGTTTTGAGTCCTTAGAGTTTCAAAGCAGGAAGTGTAAAGGAGTCCTTATGAGCGTGGAGGGTATATGAATGGATAGAGGTGAGGATGTGATGGACCAGATATCTGTAGGGGTGTGTATCCGACCATCCATTGGGAACTTGTCTCTGCCCTTTTATTTTGTCCAATACAATACTCTCATAAAAATTTTCCTAACCTGGCCCATAAGGAGGGATATAAATTTCATTGGGTGAGGGTTTAATCTCCACTCGGTCAGGACGTCCCTTTTGAGAAAATTGTCACTGCCCCTAGAACCACCCGGGATCATCTTTCAGCAGAAATGTTTAATTAATTTAAACTATTTTCTAAGTATTTCTTAGAAAATGTTATATTTTTGTAATGTCCCTGACTATATTATTTTAAATGTATCTTCTAATATTTAAGCGTAATTGGTCACCAGTATGTTTTTTCAAAATTTTTATTTGGTTTTAACACATGAATACAGGTAAGATTGTGAACAAGAACGTTTCTCAGAAAAAGTAATGAATATATTCGATCAGGCACAGTTTTAGAGTACACAAGAAAGAGCTTGTGGACAGATTGAGATAGTAGGTGAGTAACAGTAAGGTCAGCAGTGGGGAAAGGGTAGACTGGTTGGCTGATGGTGGATGTTGGATGGATTTAGGACGGGTGTCCACTGCTCCCATGGTGCCCCTATGGGAACAAACTGCACCTGGGAGAGCGGGTCTATCTATAGAACTGGGACAGGATCCGGGGTCCATTGTTAGCATGGGGTGAAAGAGTATTTGGGGGACCGCAGATAGGGGTCCCAGGCTGAGGTAAGCAAAGGAGTAGTGAGGCAGGTGTGTGGAGGGTTTGAAGTGACCGTACTGAAATGATGATGGATATGTTACATCAGGGAAGTCCTGAAAGCAGGAGAGAGAGGATAGGTGCGAATAGAGAAACTAGTGAGGAGTTTAAGAAGGGTATGAGGGGTAGAAGATGGGGATGGAGTAGAGGGGGGAAAGGAGGGAGGAAGCAAGGAGGGGGTAGGGTGATTCGGGAAGACTCCGCGCCTCTATGTGATGTATAGGGTGGGTGTTGCCCGACTCTAAATAGGTGTGAACTGGATAGGCAACATAATGAGTGTTCAAGGGGTGAGGAGGCTATGGTCGAAGTTGGAGGGCACAAAGTGCCTCATCCAGGGGTCCCAGATCTTCTCGTGGGCTACAACCCTATCTTGAATGACAGCTTCTATTCTGGCATGAATCATTGCTCTAGTGACCCTATTTTTGGTTTCTGTTATATTGAGAAGTGGTGTTTTCCAAGCTTTAGCCAGCGTCTGTTTTGCCGCTGTAGTTATCTGCAAGAGGAGCTTGAATTGAGGTTTAGAAATGCCATCTGGTTTCTTGTTTAAGATGGCTACCGTTGGGTCAGGGGGAAGATTCATATCAAAGAGGGTGGAGAGTATTTGAAAAATTTGATTCCAGAAGGACACTGCGACCGGGCAGGTCCACCATGTATGGAGATGTGAATCCTGGTCTGGACAGCCGCGGAAGCAGAGAGGGGAGTAGGTGGGGAGGAATTTGGCGATCCGGGCTGGGACCAGATACCACCGCATCAGGACTTTATAGTTGGTTTCAACTGCTACTATGGATTGAGAGGAAGACTTGGTAGCCGCCCAAATATCAGCCTACTCTTTGGGATCTAAGTGTATTGCTAGGTCCTTCTCCCAGTTGGATACATACAGCATGGTCGAGGGGGTAGTAGGGTCTAAAAGTTGGGTGTAGAGGGAAGTAATCAATCCCCTAGAGTGTGGGTCTTTGTGACATACGAGTTCAAATGGGGATAGGGCTGGTAGGGAGTTGTCTCTGCGTAAGTGAAGAATGAAGAAGTGCTTAAGCTGCAGGTATCTGAAGATTTCAGAGTTAGGTAGGTTGTGAGTCTCGCTTAGGGATTGGAACGATTTGAATGAGTCTGGGGTTGTAAATGAATGAGCCCGGAGAAGGTTGGAGCTGGTCCAGTTGTGGAAAGAATTAGGGGCGACCCAAGCTGGGTAGAAGGCCGGGTTTTTCAAGAATGAAATTAGTGGATTGTGGGGGGATTGGAGACCATGTTTCGTTTTCAGGGTGTCCCAGATGTGTAGGCTGTGTGTGGTGACTGGATTGTCGATGTTTCTGCGGTCCTTTGGATTAAGCCACAGGAGATTTGCGATCGAGAGGGGGTCACTATCAACAGCTTCCAGGGAGACCCATAATGGGGTTTCTTTGGTGGCGTGGTATTTTGGAAGTTGAGCCAGTTGAGCAGCCTGGTAATACTTGGAAAAGTTTGGGACCCCTAGTCCCCCCTTGAGTTTCGGAGAGAAGAGAATTTGCCTCTTTATCCTTGGCCTGATCTTACCCCAAAGGAATCGGAATGTTCGTCCTTGTTTGTGGAGGCGAGGAGGGAGGGGGTAGTGCAGGTGTCGATTAGTATATGGTCAATTCGGGAGAGAACTTTGTGTGGATGGGAATAGTGTGTATACTGTCTGCGGGTCGGGTTCGCTTCCCTCCAGGTGTCTACCAGGGAGTGTGAGGCAAGTAGGTTTCCGAGAGTACGCTTACTTGGGCTTTGGTCGGGAGTGAATGGGGATTTGTCTTGGAAAGGGTAGATAGTCTGGCTTGAGTCACCTCCTAGTATTAGGGTGCCTTTTCTGTGTTGGGCTACAACCTGGAAGAGGTGAGAAAGGAAGGAGGTGGGTCTCTTGTTGGGGGCATAGTAAGCTACCAGGGTGACCTTGCTTTCGAGGAGATGGCCTATTAGAATAAGGTACCTGCCTTCAGGGTCTTTGATCTCTTTGGATACGGTGAATGGGGCTCTGCGGTGAAGGGCTATTAGGACCCCTCTCTGCTTCTTGTTGGCTGAGGCGGTGAAGACCTGGGGGTAGGATTGGTGGAAGAATTTAGGGGTGCAAAGTTTAGTAAAGTGAGTCTCTTGCAAGAAAACAACGTGGGCATTCAGGGAGGCGAAAGAGCGGAAAGCTTTAGTCCTCTTTTGAGGGATGTTGAACCCTTGAACATTGAGGGTAAGGAGGTTTAGAGGTGCCATCATGGAGGCTTATTGCTTATGCAATCATACGGGCTAAGAGTATGAATTGGGCGTGGAGTCATCCCGAGAGAGAAAGGGAGGGTAGGGGAAGGTAGAGAAGGACCAACATAGATAGAGTTGATATCTGGTTTGTAGTCACATGGTGTAGGGGAAGAGAGGGGCAAGGAGGACCGATACCAGGGTGTAGTAGTCATAGAGGAGAGGGAGGGGAAGGGGGTGGATAAGCAAGGTAGTATGATCGTCCCAGAAAGCCGAGGGGCTGTCTGGTACTAGGGGTGGCTAGTTGAGAGGGTCCGAAAAAGGGCCCTCTAAGTAGCAAAAGGGGGGTTAGCATGGATGGCCAGGGAGGGATTGCGGGTGTGAGATGATGTTGAGGAGAATTAATGGCAGTCTGATAAGGAGTTGGGGGTTTAGCCGCTGCAATATGAGCAACATAGGTTTCCAGGGAATGATTTGTAGGTTTTAAGTGAATGTAGTTGACGGAGGCGGTGGGCTGGGTGGAATTAAGTTCAAGGATATAGCAATGCTAATTGCAATTAAGTAGGTTGACTTAGGTGTGTTGGTTAGGGAGGGTGAGCCCGGGGGGGAGAGGTGAGAGAAGAGGGGAGTTCAGCAAAAGCTAAAAAGATTTACAATAGTTAAACTGTAGAAACAACAGAAAAACATTGGATAAACATAGGTAAAACATGTACTCCTGGTGGGAGGACCTGCAAGGAGGACCGTAGGGTGCAGTTCGAGGAATACAAAAATGGAGTGGGGGGTGAGGGGGTGGGGTTGTTAAGGAGGTCCGGTTTCCAGCTTGGAAAAGGTCCGCAGGTTCCAGGGTAAAGTACTGGTGATGGGGGATGTAAGGAGGGGGTAGAAGAGAGGACATCACAGTTCAGTCTCAGGAGGCTGTAGGGCCATAGAGTGATGGCATCTGGAGTCACTTAATGGGGGTTTGGAACTTCATATGCAGGAATTTACAAGGCCACCTGGGTGTAATGCTGTAAGGTTGTTGTTACTTCCGAGGGGGGGGCAGATAGGAGGGGGGTTAGTAGTATACTTATGAGATGGTGAGACTATGTTGGGGTGTAGGTGGTGTCTCCAGAAGGTGGAACAGTTCTGTGAGGAAGAATGCAATCTCTTCTGAGGAGGCTCTCGGTGAGAGGGTGTCCAAAAAATCAAAAAATCAAGAAAGAAAAACAACAACAGAGTACCTCAGTCCATGGAATCTGTACAGTCAGTGGGTGGAGGAGCAAATCTGCCTCTTTTGTGGAGGTTGCGGTCTTCGGTAGCTGAGGTAGAGGATGAAGTCTTCTGTGGCGAGCTGGATGCGGAGCGGCGTCTCTGGCGTTGATCTTTCTGGTGAGAGCCTGGGGTAGAGAGATGTAACTCCTGGAGGAGAGAACATAAGTCAGATTGTGATTTGCAAACATGCTTGCGGCCATTGTAGGTGAATTTAATAGAGAATGGGAAACCCCAGGAGTATAAAATGTGGTGTTGTTGCAGAACTTGGAGTTGCGGCTTCAACTCACGCCTTCTAATAATAGTAGCCTGGGAGAGGTCTGCAAATAGCTGGTAGTTGTGGCCCTGAAACTGCAGGGATTCTTTCTGATGGGCTGCTTGGAGGAGCTGCTCCTTAGTTCTGTAAAAGTGAAGTTTGGCTATTATGTCGCGGGGTGGACCGTTTTCCTTCTTGGGAGCAAGAGATCTATGAACGCGGTCCATTTCTAGGCGTTCGATTGGGATAGAGGGCATGAGCTCTTGAAAAAGAGCTGTGATAGTGGACTGAAGGTCCAAGACTGTCTCTGGGATCCCTCTTATACGAATATTCGAGCGCCTAGCTCGGTTTTCAAACTCTTCAAGTTGAAGGAGTAAGGTATTGTTTTCTTCTTTTAACATGGCCACTTCTTCAGATTGATTATGAATATCAGACTCTATCACATCTACCCCCTGTTCTAGCTCTTCCGTGCGGTGCCCAAGTTCCCTGATCTCCCTAGTGAGGAGATCAGTGATCTGTTCGGAGGTTTGTTTGAGGGCCCTATGGAGCATCCGCTCAAACGGTGCCATCAGAGCTGTTTGGGGCTCCTGGTTTTGGGAGAGTGTGGGAGCATTTATAGCCTCTCCTTCTGATTCCCCTTCATCCCTGTGTGGTACCTGTGGTCTCCGTGGAGAGTGCTGCATGGTGCCGCCTGTTCATCGGGCCGAGTCCAGCGCCATCTTGGATGAGGCCTGTAGCAGGGCCTCACGTATGGATTTGCCCTTTTTCGCGTGCCTGTGCCCGACGAGGACCATCCCCAGGTGTGCCTGGTGAGAAGGAGGAGAAGGGCTGTCGATGCGAGCGGGCTGGAGCATCTGATGCTGCCTGTATGAGCCGCGATCGCCTCCCTGCTAGCGGAGCTCTCGTCCTATGCGACCGGCATGGACGGCTTCGCGCATGCGCCCCAATGGTCACCAGTATGATATAAGGGTAAAACGAATACCGCCTAAAATTATTGAATATGAACATCTATATCTAGATATATATTTGTATACATGGTTAAGATATATATACTGATATTGTTAACAATCATTGGATATACTTGAAACAATTCTTATTCTAATATGCTTTACATCCAAATAATATATAGGTTTTTGTCTCATCACAGAATTATAATTAACAGTAGATGCAAAATCATAACCTTATCTATGACCAGAAATATACTTTATAACTTGAATGACTTATAATCATTAGAGTAATTTAGGGTATCCGTGTCCCGAACCCGGACATTTGAGAAAAAGTCTGGGTTCGGGTTCAGGGTTTGGGTATTTTTTTGCGCCTTTTGAATAGCTGCAGGGCAGTCTATCAACAAGCGTATCACTCGTTTGCCCTTAGAAGCCATCACAGCCATGCCTACTAATGGCATGCCTGTGATTGGCCAGTGCATCATGTGACCCAGCCTCGATATAAGCTGGAGTCACGTAGCGCTGCATGTCACATCATCTCATACTAGTGTAGGGAGAGGATGCTGCCGCCACTGTGAGGGACATATTAGCGTTATAAACTCATCTCATACTAGTATAGGGAGAGGTTCCTGCTCCTGGTGTGAGGGATAGATTAGCGTCATTTGAAGATGTGAAACGCATCAGATCTTGTACCTGGGGTCTGCCCCTGTTGTGTGCCCTGACTGTACTTATGTATTGTTGACATTTTTCACAATAAAAACGGCAATTTTTTGGAGTGCGGCTGTCTGAAGATTTTCCTTCCTTTGTCTATGTTGTGGTGGAGCCAGCACCCTACGAGAGTGGATTGATCAACCGAGTGTGGCCGGGGCTTTGAGCGGGTGTATCTTTCTTCTGTGAGGGATAGATTAGCATTATAAAATAATCTCATACTAGTATAGGGAGAGGTTCCTGCTGCTGGTGTGAGGGACAGATTAGTGTTATAAAATCATCTCATACTACTATAGGGAGAGGTTCCTGCTGCTGGTGTGAGGGATAGATTAGCGTTATATAATCATCTCATACTAGTATATGGAGAGGTTCCTGCTGCTGGTGTGAGGGATAGATTAGCGTTATAAAATCATCTCATGCTGGTGTAGGGAGAGGTTCCTGCTGCTGGTGTGAGGGACAGATTACGATTATAAAATCATCTCATACTGGTGTAGGGAGAGGTTCCTGCTGCTGGTGTGATGGACAGATTAGTGTTATAAAATCATCTTATACTGGTGCAGGGAGAGGTTCCTGCTGCTAGTGTGAGGGACAGATTACCGTTATAAAATCATCCCATACTGGTGTAGGGAGAGGTTCCTGCTGCTGGTGTGAGGGACAGATTACCGTTATAAAATCATCTCATACTGGAGTAGGGAGAGGTTCCTGCTGCTGGTGTGAGGGACAGATTAGCGTTATAAAATCATCTCATACTGGTGTAGGGAGAGGTCCCTGCTGCTGGTGTTAGGGACAGATTAGCATTATAAAATCATCTAATACTGGTGTAGAGAGAGGTTCCTGCTGCTGGTGTGGGGGACAGATTAGCGTTATGAAATCATCTCATACTGGTGTAGGGAGAGGTTCCTGCTGCTGGTGTGAGGTGCAGGGAGAGGATCCTGCTGCTGGTGTGAGGGACTGATTAGCGTTATAAAATCATCTCATACTGGTGTAGGGAGAGGTTCCTGCTTCTGGTGTGAGGAACAGATTAGCGTTTTAAAATCATCTCATACTAGTGTAGGGAGAGGTTCCTGCTGCTGGTGTGAGTGACAGATTAGTGTTATAAAATCATCTCATACTAGTGTAGGGAGAGGTTCCTGCTGCTGGTGTGAGGGACAGATTAGCGTTATAAAATCATCTTATACTGGTGTAGGGAGAGGTTCCTGCTGCTGGTGTGAGGAGCAGATTACGGTTATAAAATCATCCATACTGGTGTAGGGAGAGGTTCCTGCTGCTGGTGTGAGGGACAGATTACCGCTATAAAATCATCTCATACTGGTGTAGGGAGGGGTTCCTGCTGCTGGTGTGAGGGACAGATTAGCGTTATGAAATCATCTCATACTGGTGTAGGGAGAGGCTCCTGCTGCTGGTGTGAGGGACAGATTAGCATTATAAAATCATCTCATACTAGGGTAGGGAGAGGATCCTGCTGCTGGTGTGAGGGACAGATTAGCGTTATAAAAAATAATAAAAATTTGTGCTAAATAGTACATTTGCATCCAGAATGAGGAGAGCGTCAAATAAGGGACGTGGTCGTAGTCGTGGTGCTGCTGGTGCTGCTGGTGTTGGTGATTTTGGTGAACCTCCTGTTGCAAGGAGAGGACGTGGTTGATCTGTGCCAGTTACACACACAAGTGAAACACCTTCCTCAGGTGCGAGTAGCCGACAGAACCTTCAACGTTATATGGTAGGCCCGAATGCCGCTCAACGAATGGTGAGGC
Source organism: Glandirana rugosa (assembly GCA_018402905.1). Taxonomy (NCBI): domain Eukaryota; kingdom Metazoa; phylum Chordata; class Amphibia; order Anura; family Ranidae; genus Glandirana; species Glandirana rugosa. The sequence goes on from BLSH010231583.1 coordinate 278,081, forward strand.
CAGAACAAGTACATGCGATAGTAGATTGGGTGGCAGACAATGCCTCCAGTTCCTTCACATTGTCTCCCACCTGGTCCCTTGCTGAAAGCTCAGAGTTGGCACCTGAACCCCATGGCCATCTGTCTTTCACTTTAGCCCCTTGTACATCAGCCAAGCAGTCTGAGCCCCAAGTCATGCAGCAGTCTCTTATGCTTTTTTGATGACTCTGCTGGTGTGCATTCCGTGGGCCATCCACATAGCCCTGCCCCAGAAGTGGAAGACATTGAGTGCACCGATGCCCAACCACTTCTGTTTCAGGATGAGGACACGGAAACACCACCGCAGTAAGAAAAACAGGTGCCAACTGCTGCGGCTTTCTACAGGGTGCAGACTGACAAGGAGGGCAGTGGTGAAGAATGGATGGAAGATGATGTGGAGGATGATGAGGTCCTTGACGCCACATGGAATGCGAGTGACGTGTGCAGTTTGGAGGAAGTGATGGTGGTCGCACAGAGGCATCAGCACAGCAAAAGAGGAAGCAGGTTGCAAAAGCGGAGCGACCGTCCCCTAGACAGTACACCTGCTACTACCTACCGCACACAGGAACCTAGCACACCAAAGGAAGCTTAAAGGAGTTCCCTGGCA
>BLSH010231583.1:278714-301142 GCA_018402905.1 Glandirana rugosa
ACCTCAGCCCCTTGTAAATCAGCCAAGCAGTCTGAGCCCCAAGTCATGCAGCAGTCTCTTATGCTTCTTGATGACTCTGCTGGTGTGCATTCCGTGGGCCATCCACATAGCCCTGCCCCAGAAGTGGAAGACATTGAGTGCACCGATGCCCAACCACTTCTGTTTCAGGATGAGGACACGGAAACACCACCGCAGTAAGAAAAACAGGTGCCAACTGCTGCGGCTTTCTACAGGGTGCAGACTGACAAGGAGGGCAGTGGTGAAGAATGGATGGAAGATGATGTGGAGGATGATGAGGTCCTTGACGCCACATGGAATGCGAGTGACGTGTGCAGTTTGGAGGAAGTGATGGTGGTCGCACAGAGGCATCAGCACAGCAAAAGAGGAAGCAGGTTGCAAAAGCGGAGCGACCGTCCCCTAGACAGTACACCTGCTACTACCTACCGCACACAGGAACCTAGCACACCAAAGGAAGCTTAAAGGAGTTCCCTGGCATGGGAGTTCTTCAGACAATGTGCTGACGACAAGACACGGGTGGTTTGCACGCTGTGCAATCAGAGCCTGAAGCGAGGCATAAATGTTCTAAACCTGAGCACAACCTGCATGACCAGGCATCTACATGCAAAGCATGTGGAATAAGCACCTCAAAATCCAAGAAAGGTCTCGGGCTCCTCCTGCTTCCTCTTCTGCTGCTGCCTCGGCCTCTTCCTCCACCTCTACAGTGCCAGTGTCACCTGCCACCCAGCACACAGACGATGTGACAGCAACGCCACCTTGTCCGCCACCGTCCCCAAGCATTTCCACACGGTCCCATGGAAGCTTACAGCTGTCCATCTCCCAAACACTGGAGAGAAAGAGGAAGTACCCCCCTATCCACTCGTGATCCCTGGCCCTGAATGCCAGCATTTCAAAATTCCTGGTCTTTGAAATGTTGTCATTCCGTCTGGTGGACACAGACAGTTTTAAAAACCTGATGGCGGTGGCTGTCCCACAGTACGTGGTTCTCAGCCGCCACTACTTTTCCAGGCGAGCCATCCCTTCCCTGCACAAACAAGTTGGGGACAAGATCAAGTGTGCACTGCGCAATGCCATCTGTGGCAAGGTCCATTCGGTCAGCGTAACACCTTCCCCACCAACTTCAGCACATCCAGGGGGAAACGACAGCAGGCTGTTTTAAAACTGATATGTTTGTGGGATAAACCCCACACTGTGCAGGAGCTGTGGACGGGCATTGAACAACAGACCGATGAGTGGTTGTTGCCACTGAGCCTCAAGCCTGGCCTGGTGGTGTGCAATAATGGGCGAAATCTCGTAGCAGCTCTGAGCCTAGCCGGTTTGACGCACATCCCTTACCTGGAGTATGTGCTGAATTTGGTGGTGCAGAAATTTCTAAAAAAAATACCAGGATATGTCAGAGCTGCTGCAGAAAGTGCGGGCCGTCTGTGCATGCTTTCGGCGTTCTCACCCTGCTGCTGCTCGCCTGTCTGCACTGCAGCGGAACTTCAGCCTTCCCACTCACCGCCTCCTATGTGACGTACCCACAAGTGGAACTCCACCTTGCACATGCTGGAGAGACTGTGCGAGAAGCAGCAGGCAATAACGGAGTGTCAGCTGCAGCACGCACAGGTCAGTCACTCTGCAGAACAGCACCACTTCACCACCAACGAGTGGTCCTCCATGTGAGACCTGTGTACCATATTGCGGTGTTTTGAGTACTCTACCAACATGGCCAGTGCCGATGACGCTGTTCTCAGCGTTACTATCCCACTTCTATGTCTCCTTGAAAAAACACTTTGGGCGATGATGGGAGAGGATGTGGCACAGGAAGAAGAGGAGGAGGAAGAGGGGTTATTTCCACGGTTATCAGGCCAGTCATTCACAAGTGGCTCAGAGGGTGGGTTCCTGCACCAGCATAGGTCAGGTAAAAAATTTTCAAGCCAGGGCACAGTTCTGGAGAACTAGGAGGACGAGGATGATGATGAGGAGGAGGAACCGTGTTCACAGCAGGGTGGCACCCAACACAGCTTGTGGGCATCACTGGAGCGTGGCTGGGGGGATACGGAGGACACAGATGATACACCTCCCACAGAGGACAGCTTGTCTTTGCATCTGGGCAGTCTGGCACACATGAACGACTACATGCTGCAGTGCCTGCTCAATGACAGCCGAGTTGCCCACATTGTAACTTGTGCTGATTACTGGGTGGCCACCCTGCTGGATCCCCATTACAAGGACAACGTGCCGTCCTTAATTCCCTCACTGGAGCGTGATCGGAAGATGCACACGCTGGTAGACGCGCTGCTGAGGGCATTCCCAAATGACACCGGGGGCTCAGTGGAATCACAAGGCGAAGGCAGAGGAGGAGAAAGAGGTCGCCAACGCAGCTGTGGCACCGCCAGCACCTCAGAATGCAGGATTAGCATGGCTGAAATGTGGAAAAGCTTTGTCAGCAGCATGCACAACAAACAGCACCACCAGCAGATAGGCAACGTCTTGGCAGGAGGCAGCATTTCAGCAATATGGTGGAACAGTATGTGTGCACACGCCTACACGTACTGACTGATGGGTCTGCCCCATTCAACTATTGGGTTTCCAAATTTGGCACCTGGCCTGAGCTTGCCCTTTATGCCTTGGAGGTGCTGGCCTGCCCTGCAGCCAGTGTATTGTCTGAACCATTGTTTAGCACGGCAGGGGGCGTTATCACAGACAAGCGCAGCCGCCTGTCCGCAGTCAACCTGGACAAGCTAACCTTTATTAAAATAACCCAGGCATGGATCCCACAAGACTTGTGTGTACCTTGTGCAGAATAGCCATTTGTACCTGCCCCACACACCATTGGTATACTTAAGTGAACGTATCCTTTTTTTTTAATATGTCTCTATATTTTGGGGGCTACCCCAATTAGAACAAAATAACAAACAAACAAAAAATAGTGTTGGCTACCTCCTCCTCCTCCTCCTCCTCCACCGCCACTTCCACCACCTACACCGCCATGGTCACCGCCTCCTCAACCTCCTACTCCACATCCACCTCCTCCTCCATTTTTTTTTTTTTAAATGTGATTTTAAGTTATTTCCCTATCCTCATTTGTTTACAGGGCACTTGGCCTACTCTTACCCCCATTTTGCTTCCTTTTGCAGCCCTCTAGCCCTTCCCAGGACTTTTTTAGAGCCATTTTTGTGCCCAAAAGTTTGGGTCACCATTGACTTCAATGGGGTTCGGGGTCAAGTTCGGGGCCAAACTCGAATTTTTTCGCTAAGTTCTGCCGAACCCACCGAACCCGAACATCCAGGTGTCCGCTCAAATAATCATATGTATCTTGAAACTTCCCTTGGGTTAAACAATTATTCAGAAAGCAAATGTTTAAAATGAACCCTGGGACATCCTTTGCGGATACTATGATTAAAACACATTCTATATCTAGACATATTTTTGTATACATGGTTAAGATATATATATTTATATTGTTAACAATCATTGGATAAACTTGAAGCAATTCTTATTCTAATATGCTTTACATCAAAATAATATATAGGTTTTTGTCTCAATCCAGAATTATCATTATCAGTAGATGCAAAATCATAACCGTATCTACGACCAGAAATATACTTTATAACTTATAATCATATGTATCTTCCCTTGGGTTAAACAATTATTCAGAAATGTTTAAAATGAATCTTGGGTAGAGTTGAGCGGACACCTGGATGTTCGGGTTCGGGTTTTCGTGGAAAAGTCCGGGTTCGGCCCGAACTTGACCCCGGACCCCGAACCCCATTTAAATCAATGGGGACCCAAACGGAACAAAAATGCCTGTAAAAAAGTCCTGGAAAGTGCTAGAGGGCTGCAAAAGGAAGAAAAGTGGGGGTATGAATAGAACAAGTGCCCTACAAAGAAATGGGGTTAGGGAAATAACAATAATCTATCCCTTACAGCAACGGCAGGAAACTGACCCTATAGAACTAGGAGATGATTTTAGAACAATAATCTGTCCCTTACAGCAACAGCAGGAACCTGACCCTATAGGAGTAGGTGATGATTTTAGAACAATAATCTGTCCCTTACAGCACCAGCAGGAACCTCTCCCTTTAGAACTAGGAGATGATTATAGAACAATAATCTGTCCCTTACAGCAACAGCAAGAACCTCTCCCTATAGCAGTTTGATATGATTTTAGAACAATAATCTGCCCCTTACAGCACCAGCAGGAACCTCTCCCTATAGCAGTTTGATATGATTTTAGAATAATCTGTCCCTTACAGCACCAGCAGGAACCTGATCCTATAGCAGTAGGAGATGATTTTAGAACAATAATCTGTCCCTTACAGCAACAGCAGGAACCTGACCCTATAGCAGTAGGAGATGATTTTAGAACAATAATCTGTCCCTTACAGCAGCAGCAGCAACCTGACCCTATAGAACTAGGAGATGATTTTAGAACAATAATCTGTCCCTTACAGCAACAGCAGGAACCTGACCCTATAGAACTAGGAGATGATTTTAGAACAATAATCTGTCCCTTACAGCAACAGTAGGAACCTGACCCTATAGAACTAGGAGATGATTTTAGAACAATAATCTGTCCCTCTAAGCAGTAGACTCTAACTAGTCGAGTCAGATTGTTCTGTAATGCAAGATGAGATGGTATTAGATCTGCAATCTGTCCCAAAAAGCAGTAGTAGTAGTAATCTCTACCTAGTCCACAATTAGATTGTTCTGTAATGCAGGATGAGATGCTATTAGATCTGCAATCTGTCTTTTACAGCACCAGCAGCATCCTCTCCCTAGACTAGCCTGAGAGCTTATGACATGCAGCACTACATGACTCCAGCTCATACAGAGGCTGGGTCACATGATGCACTGGCCAATCACAGCCATGCCTTTAGTAAGCATGGCTGTGATGGCTTCTAAGGGCAAACCAGTGAAACGCTTGTTGATTGGCTGTCCTGCAGCTATTCAACAAGCGGGAAAAAAATACCAGAACCCAAACTTTTTTTCAAAAGTTCGGGTTCGGGTCCCAAACGCCGCAAAGTTTGGTACGAACCCGAACTTTACAGTTCGGGTTCGCTCAACTCCAATGCTGGGACATCCTTTGCGGATACTATGATTAAAACACATTCTATATCTAGACATATTTTTGTATACATGGTTATGATATATATATTTATATTGTTCACAACAATCATGAGATATACTTGAAACAATTCTTATTCTAATATACTTTACATCAAAATAATATATAGGTTTTTGTCTCTGAAACTTCCCTGGGTTAAACAAATATTTAGAAAGCAAGTGTTTGGACATCCTTCAAATTGTTTAGATAGAATTTAACTAGATAAGGTGATAAATTGCATTATATTCTGTTCTGAGAAATTCACATGTTGTGATAACCTAAGGTTGGCCCTCTGCTTCGGACGGAGGCCTAAACTTACAATTTCCAATATGGAGTTTATGAACATATATACATTATTTTTTAGTTCTGACAATATGAATTGATTGATATTCATGATTTTCACTTTTTTGCTTCTTTTTTCGCATGCATGTAGATGTTCATTTCATTTATTATTTTTTTTTTTTATACATTATCAGTTTTCACACGTGTGGTTACACTGATGTTGGTACAGTGATCTCCCCCGCTCAGCTATTGTGTTCTGACAGGGGGACAGCCTCCCTGCCAGGACACTCTGGTCAGCGCTTTCAGCCATTGGCTCAGGAGCCAGTCAGTTGCTGTTTTTCCAGCATGCTTGACGAACAGCTGGCTTCTGTCAGACTGGCTGCTATACACACAGGCCGAATGTCGGCCATTTTTTAATGAACGGGCCAATGCCGCCCAGCATTCCATGTGTACTAGGCTTTAGGAAGGGTAACATGCTCTTCGTTATCCTGAGTAGATCCAGGAGAGAACAAGTAGCTTCTTCATGAGCTACTGCATGCTGTATAGTTAAGCTTATTCAATGGACATGTAAGGCTAGTGGCAGATCGGTTCCGCAAGCTGTGACAGTCTACTAAAAGTGTTTTTACATACTGGGTGTCATGTGCTAAAGTGTCGCCTGAGATGATGTAAAAGAAGACCAGCTGCTCTTCCTTTTCAACTTACATTGTGCTCAACATTGTGCTCTACAGTGTTGATCCAGCCAGGCTTACTTCTCTGTACCCAGATTTCATTAAATATTTTTATTGCAAGCATTACCATCCCATGTAGGTTAGATTGGGGTGTGGCACCAACTACCATTTGTATACTGCCATGAATAGGCACCAGGAAAAGAAAATTATGAACATTTTCCAGTATTTGACTGGATATTTGCATAAACTTTTACAGCTTCCATTAGTTAGATAGGATATGATAACATTTACTGAGATATTTACAGTAAATCTGTGTATTTATATACTCATTATTTTAGACCTATGGCAGCAAGAATATGAAGCGAGTGGGAACGATCCTGCAGAGAGGAATTCTTATTCAAATACTGTGCTGCTTCCCCTGCTGGGCAATATTTATTAATACAGAGCAGGCATTGCTACTGTTGAAACAGAACCCAGATATCGCCAGGTTAGTATTATCACCTTTATCCTCTTACCTTTACCTTTGGGTGCCTGTCAATACTGCAGAGACATGTTGACATTATCATCCCAGGTCTTTTCACTACTGGACTGTTTCCAGACCAACATGGTGAGGCACCCCAGGAGGTGTGTCTAAGACTATCTGGGCTCACAGGAAGTGAATTGAATGGTATAATATTATACCTTTTTATCATCTTAAAATTGTACATGGTTTTATCAATCACAGACTTTTGTGATTTAGGCTGGCTTCACACTAGTCCGACAAATGAACCGACATTAGAAGCACAAGTCTCATTACATCATCAAATCAATGATTCTCTATGATAGCCATTTTAACTGGTCCGACACAAGTCGGACCGACTTTTAAAAAGGTTCCTGTACTACTTTTGTACAACTTTGAACCTACTTCAGCCCATTGAATATCATTGAAGCCGGATCAAAGTTGGATCATTGTCTTAACTGATCCGACTTTGGCATGCAACTTCTGTGAACAGAGATCCGACTTTGATCCCGACAATACCAGGCACCTTGTGCTCTGAGGATCTTGAAAGGGAACTCCACGCCAAATTTTAAAAAGAAAACGGCATGGGATAACCCTCCAAGAGTATACAAGGCCCTTCGGTCTGGTATGGATTTTAAGGGGAACCCCCATGCCAGAAAAACAGCATGGGGTACCCCCAAAATCCATACCAGATCCTTATCCGAGCACACAGCCCAGCAGGTCAGGAAAGGGGGTGGGATGAGCGAGCCCCCCCCCCCGAACCATACCAGGCCACGTGCCCTCAACATGTAGGGGTGGGTGCTTTGGGGCAAAGCACCTTGTCCCCATGTTGATGAGGACAAGGGCCTCTTCCTGACAACCCTGGCCAGTGGTTGTTGGGGTCTGTGGGTGGGGGCTTATCGGAATCTGAAATCCCCCTTTAACACGTGGGCCCTCAGATCCCGGCCCCTCACCCTATGTGCATGAGTATGGGGTACATTGTACCCCTACCCATTCACCTAAAAAATAAAGGGTCAAAAATAAACACACTACACAGGTTTTTAAAGTATTTTATTAAGGCAGCTCCGGCGTCTTCTCTCTCTCTGGCTCTTATCCCTCCTCCAGTGTCTTCTTTCTTCCTCTCTTTTGCGGGGTCTTCTTTCTTCTGAGGGGTCTTTTTTCTTCTGCTGGTTCTTCTCTCTGCGTGGTGTCTTCTGCTCTTTTGCAGGGCCTTCTCCCCTGTCTTCTCCCTCTTCCTCTGTTCTTCTTCTGATGTTGACTCAATACAATCTCCCACACTAATGCTGTCTCCGCTTAGCATGGGGCAGGGCCACCCGCTGACTTCATCCGGAGGCCCCATCCCCTTATGATGTCACCACCTGGGGCATGATGGGGTGGTGACGTCGTGTGGGGACAGGGCCTCCAGATGGCGTGAGCAGGTGACCCCGCCACCATGCCAATATAAGTCAACGCACAGTGCCGAGACATCGGAAGAAGAGCAGAGGAAGAACAGGGGGAGAAAACAGCGGAGAAGACCCAACAAAAGAGCAGAAGACGGTGCAGAGAGAAGAACCGGCAAAAGAGCAGAAGAAAGAAGACCACGCAAAAGAAAGAAGACACCAGTGGAGGGAGAAGAGCCGTAGAGGGAGAAGACGCCAGAGCTGCTTTAATAAAATACTTTAAAAACCTGTATAGTGTGTTTATTTTTGACCCTTTTTTTTTAGGTGAATGGGTACCCCATATTCATTCACATAGGGTGGGGGGCCGGGATTTGGGGGCCCCCTTGTTAAAGGGGGCTTCCAGATTCCAATAAGCCCTGCCCGCAGACCCCAACAACCACTGGCCAGGGTTGTCGGGAAGAGGCCCTTGTTCTCATGAACATGGGGACAAGGTGCCTTGGGGTGGGGGGATGCGGGGCCCCCCACCCCAAAGCACCCACCCCCCATGTTGAGGGCACGTGACCTGATATGATTTAGGAGGGGGGGCGCTTGCTTGTCCCCATACCCTTTCCTGACCTGCCAGGCTGCAGGATCGGATAAGGGTCTGGTATGGATTTTGGGGGGACCCCCACGCCAAGAAAACAGCTTTTTAATTTGGCAGGGGTTCCCCTTCAAGATCCCCAGAGCACAAGGTGCTTGGTATTGTTGGGATCAAAGTCGGATCCCTGTTCACAGAAGTCGGACCAATGTAGGTCCAATGTAGGATCGTGGTAGGACACATGTCGCAAAGAGCAAAGTAGTATCAAAATCTGATCATTGTCGTGTCGGACTAGTGTGAACTTAGCCTTAGACCCCTTTCACACACACGGACCGGTTTCTCAGATGGGCCTGAACGGATGCTCCATTCCCCTCTATGGAGCAACGGATGTCAACGGTGACATGTCTGAGGACATCCCATCCGCTCCGATCCACTAAATCCAGATGGATGGAAGCACTATTTTCCATCTGTCTGGTGGATCAGATTGGATGAAAACGGACGGATGGATCTGTTTTCATCCGATCCCCATAGAGGAGAGCGGGGCTCTGACAGGTCCATCTCTGCACAGTGAGCATAGACGGATCTGTCTTCCGCCGGCTTAGCCGGCTGAGCAACGGACTCCACTAGTGTAAAAGGACCCTTACTGAGTTTGATATTGATGCACTTTATTTTATTATATGTGGATGTTGATTACTGTAACTGACACACTGTATATTTGTTGATGTATTTTTCACAGGATTAATTGGGGGCACTGCACTTTTTTGGGTTATACTGTATATTCTTGCATTTATCCAATTTGATAATAGTTTTGAAATTACACTTGCAATATTTCTGTTCAAGTGCTAGCCAAACAGACAATTAGAGGTGTATTTTAAAGCACTTCTTCCTCACATTTCACGTTTAAATACTGCTACACACTGAATAGATAAGGAAGCTAAGTAATAACCAAATAGGTCGACAAGATAAATTTAAGTTGTGTGAACAAACTATCCATATCATAATAAAACCTATATACATTTCTTTTTAGATTAACGCAAAAATATGTGATGATCTTTGTACCCGCTCTACCTGTAAGTTGTTTTGTTCTTGTATTACATACTTTCTCCTGTGCCTGGGGTCTATATGTTCACATTTATAATGTAATTCGTTTTAAATGTTATTGCTGTAATTGGTGTGTTTTCAACCTTTGTGTTATCAGTGGAAGGGTGGGCTGCCAAGAGGATCAAAGTCAGGCAAAATCATATTTCATAAATCAGCCAAGGGCAGGCAGTGTTGAGACAGAGCTGAGTGACAGGCATAGGCCATGGCAGAATGTGTTCAGGCGGAAGATGAAGGAAGGCCACAGACAGAAAAACACGTACCAGTGACCAGGCCAGCAATTCATATACATGTGCACAGCCCCACAAGGATAGGGAGAAACCTTTTGATTAGACACTGATATGGTCTTTAGTGCTTAAAGCAGAATTCCTGCTTTTCCTGTCACTTTAAATAAATTGTTTGGGCCAGCTTGGCTATTACAAATATTTACCATTGTAGAACGATTTGGCCACTTGTAGGTGGAGGCCTAACCATTGTACCTGAGAATTCAGTAAACACATGGATACTTAACTACTTCCCGACCACCGTATGCAGAATGACGGCCGGGAAGTGGTTCAGTTATCCTGACTGGGCATCATATGACGTCCTCAGGATAACAAGCTGCCGCACGCCCTGGGGGGCGCGCATCGCGGCGATCCGTGGTGTGGGAGGTCAGTCTGACCCCTCTCAATACCGATCTCAGTAAAGTGCTTCCATCGGAAGCACTTTACCTTGTGATCAGCTGTGACCAATCATGGCTGGTCACAGTGTAACACAGGAAAGCCGTTTATCGGCTTTTCCTGTACTCGGGTCTGCAGACCTGAGTAGAGGAGAGCCGATCTGCTGCTCTCCTGACAGGGAGGGTCTGTCCTGATGATTTATCAGCACAGCCCCCCTCGGATCGCCACACTAGACCACCAGGGAGCCTGCCCAGGGACCACCAACAATGTGCCCACCCAGGACCACCAGGGAGCCGACCAGGGACCACCAGGGAGCCGATCTGGACCAGCAGGGAGACCACCCTAGACCACCAGGTAAGGGGCATAGTTCCCAATATGAATGGAACTCAGTGCCACCTTTCGAAGCCACCCTAGACCACTAGGGAATGGCCCCTTTCAGTACATATGCCCACCAGTGCCCCGATCAGTGTGTACCAGTGCCCCTATCAGTGCATACCAGTGCCACATATCAGTGCCCACCAGTGCCATCTACTAGTGCCCACCTATCAGTGCCCATCAGTGCCACCTATCAGTGCCCAGTGCCTCCTATGAGTGCCAATCAGTGCCATCTATGAGTGCCCATCAGTGCCGCTTATCAGTGTCCGTCAGTGCTGCATATCAGTGCCCATCAGTGTTGCATATCAGTGCCCGTCAGTGCTGCTTATCAGTGCCACCTAACAGTGCTCATCATTGCTGCATATAAGTGCCTCATCATCGGTGCCACCTCATCAGTGCCACCTCATCAGTGCCAATCAGTACTGCCACATCAGTGCCAATCACTACTGCCACATCAGTGCCCGTCAGTGTAGCCTCATCAGTGCCCATCAGTGATGGAGAAAATTGACTTATTTACAAAGTTTTGTGACAGAAATAGAGAATTTTTTTTTTTTTCAAAATATTCTGTCTTTTTTTGTTTATAGCGCAAAAAAAAAAACTGCAGGGGTGATCAAATACCACCAAAAGAAAGCTCTATTTGTGGGAACAAAATGATAAAAACTTTGTTTGGGTATAACGTTGCACGACTGCGCAATTCTCATTCAAAATGCAACAGCACTGAAAGCTGAAAATTGGTCTGGTAGGAAAGTGTTCTAAGTGCATAGTATTAAAGTGGTTAAACTTTGTTCATGTTGTGGAAATAGACTGTTCACAGAAATAACACAATTTACAGCAGTGGCTTGAGGTCATATGAGGTCATACATTTCGTAAGGTAGAAAAGAGTGCTGTTTATCTACAAAGTACTTTCCAATAGTAATCTATCAAGCACTTACAGACCGCAGAATGCCATTGGAGCCAAAATGTCCAAACATCTACTGGCCCTGTCATTTAGCCATGCTGTATCATAGGTCTGTGTTGAGGGAATATTTGGGGTGGGGAAAAAAGGATTATTGGTGGCATTTGTACCAAAGGGGGGGGGGGATTTGGGAGAGAGTGGATTGGACCTGTGCTTGGAGCAGGGATTTGGGAAGTAGGGGGTGGTAATTTGTGCTAGTATCAACATCAGGGCTCTGTTTTTGTTTAGTGTGCACAAAAGCATTTGTAATTGCAGCATTTCATATTTTTTTATGAGTGCCCTGAGGTTTTTATGTGTCTTTGAGCCTCTAATTTCTGGCAATAAAACCATATTTTATAGATAAAAGGAGGCTTGGCTTTTAATTAACCATGCCCCTTAAGCTTTCTCCACTGTTAACAGTCTGGCCACACCCTTTGTTTGCTGAGGTGCACGCAGCATGCAGCATTACTGCTCTCCCTGCTGTGCACAAAAGTTCCCCAGGTCTGTTACAATCGTAGCAATGCCCCTGGGGAAAGGGGGGGGGGGTGATACTAGAAGCTCAGGAACCATCAAGGGTCATGGAGCGCGATGGAAGGGAGTCCACACCAAATACACAAGGTTGCAGTAGATTGCAAACATTTCTGAAGCCCTCATGAAGCAACATTATACAAAGGATAAATTGGTAAAGGTTGTTTTTCAATGCAGTTACAGTTTGGATGAAATTCTCTAAATTTACTGTCCTGCTAATACTTGGGATTCCAAGGGATAGTAAATCAACCACAGGTTTGTCTGCTAGGTTTTGATGTCGCTCCAATACCACTTGCTTAGCCTTTATTAGGTGGCACCATTGCTCCTGCACCTATCCATTGGGTGTTTGTTCAGAAACAGGTTCAGGTGCATCCAAGAGCAGGATGCAGTATGTGACAGACTCTTAAAGCAGTCTTAAATCACCAATATCTCGTTTCATAGGAACACAGGCACATGGATAGAACAATCCATTTAATGTCTGTAACCAGTGCCATTGTTGAAATTGATGTCAAAACAGAGCCAGTATGATAGATCTGTTCCCGGCAAGTGGGCTTCCAGTTCCTAGAAAAGAATCTCTAAGCCTGAGAGATGTAGATATTGTGACATTGCAATTTAACCAATTTTCCTAAAGTGTATATTTTAGGTACACTCTTTTGTGGCTGTTCATTCTGCCAACATGTCCAGTCATTCTGGATTCCCTGTTTGAGGGGGACAACCTCATGTTCCTCTAGATGCTGATCTTCATCCTCTTATGATTGTTCCAAGGGATAGCAGGACAAGGCACCAACATTACGGTGGAATCGCCCTGGCTTATAATCAGTTGTGTAATTAAAGCGGGCTAGATGAGCAATCCAATGATGTTCTAAGGTGCCCAGTTTAGAGGTTTCAAGGTAGGCCAGAGGATTGTTGTTTATATAAATGTCCACTTGTCACCTATCAAATATTCTGCAAACTTTTAGGTTACGGCCCATACCAGCGCTAGCAGCTCTAGCTTAAAGGAACTATAGCTATGCATATTGCATTCTGTCAGCCGCAGACTTTGAGTGTCATATGCAATGACACACTGGGCCCCATCCTGCTCCTGAGCAAGCACATCCCTAAGTCACTGAGAACTACCATCAGTAGACACATGGAAAGGGTTTGTATAATCAGCATACGCCAGAAGTGGAGCAGTATTTAGTTATTTCTTGAGAGTCTCAACCCAAGAAAGAAGCTAAGTTCGCTCACTGGCTTTGGAACTGACCAGTCCCTTATTGCCTGGAATTTAGAAAAGTCAGGTGATACTCCCCCAGTCTCCAATATATTGCCCAGATACTTTATCTGGCTTTGTATGAGATGACACTTGCTGGTCTTTCATTTTAATCCATATTGAGTGAACCTTCCGAAGACCTGATCAAGATGTCTGATATAGTCTTCAAAGGTCTTACAGAAGATGATGATATCGTTCAGGTAAATTAAGACAGTGTCAAAGTTGAAATCCCCTAGACACCATTCCAAAAGCATTTGGAGGGTGCTGGTGACATTGGTCAGCCCAAAAAACATGTGGTTGAACTTGTACAAACCCAGCAGGATGACATAGGCTATATCCTCACAAACTTCCTCTCCCACGGGCACTTAGTTACATAGTTACATAGTTAGTCAGGTTGAAAAAAGACACAAGTCCATCCAGTTCAACCAAGAAAAAAAAACAAAACATTTATATATGCATACATATACAACCAAATAATCCCATGTACAATCCTTCACCCACAGTTGATCCAGAGGAAGGCAAAAAACCCCAGCAAAGCATGATCCAATTTGCTATAACGGGGGAAAAAATTCCTTCCTGATTCCCCGAGAGGCAATCGGGTTCACCCTGGATCAACTTTACCTAAAAATGTTAGTACCCAGTTATATTATTTACATTAAGGAAAGAATCCAGGCTTTTTTAAAGCAATCAACTGTGCTGGCCAAAACCACCTCTGAAGGGAGTCTATTCCACATTGTCACAGCTCTTACTGTGAAGAAACCTTTCCGTATTTGTAGATGAAATCTTTTTTCCTCTAGACGTAAAGAGTGCCCCTCAAGGCTAATTTTCAAGGGCTAAAGTATAACTAAAGGCAAAACTTTTGGATAGAGAGTAGAGGGATTAGAACACTTGTTTGTTTTTACTGCCATCTGTTCCCCCGTTAGGGAGATTCACCCTCTCTATTTGTCCTGTTTACCATTATCATTGAAAGTGAAAGTAAAAGTAAATTCCCAAATTTAGGTTGTCCCCATAAAAGTAATAGAGGGGAAATCTTCCAATGGGGACACTAGTTCTGGTGACCTGGGGGTCCCCAAGAAATTCCCTGCATTTGTAGGGATTTCCTCACACTTCCTGTTTGGCTACAGGACAGGAGGTGAAGGTAAATCTCCACAATGGGACACAAATACTGAAAAAAAATATGACAGGGGTTAGAACCCTCCCTTGCTCTATCTAAAATGAAAAAAAAAAGTTTTACCTATAGTTCTACTTTAACCACTTTAAGACCGAGCCTGTTTTTTGGGTTCGGTGTTCACAAGTTAAAAACAGATTTTTTTTTGCTATAAAATTACTTAGAACCCCCCAAACATTATATATTTTTTTCTAACACCCTAGAGATCAAAATGGCGGCTGTGGCAAAACTTTATGTCACACTGTATTTGCGCAGCGGTCTTACAAGCGCAATTTTTTTTTGAAGAAAATCAGTTTTATGAGTTAAAAAATAAGACAACAGTAAAGTTGGCCAATTTTTTCCCATATTGTGAAAGATAATGTTATGCCAAGTAAAATGATACCCAACATGTCATGCTTCCAAATTGCGTCCGCTCGCGGAATGGCGACAAACTTTGCAACATAAAAATCTCCATTGGCGATGTTTAAAAAATTCTACAGGTTAGCATTTTTGAGTTACAGAGGAGGTCTATTGCTAGAATTATTGCTCTCATGATCGCGGCGATATCTCACATGTGTGGTTTGAACACCGTTTTCATATGTGGGCGGGACTTACGTATGCGTTTGCTTCTGCATGCGAGCTCATGGGGACGGGGTGCTTTAAATTTAGAAAAAAAAAATGTTGATCACTTTTAGTCCTATTACAAGCAATGTAAACATTGCTTGTAATAGAAAAAAGCATGCCAGGACCTCCTAAATATGAGATTTGGGGTCAAAAAGACTTCAGATCTCATATTTACACTAAAATGCAAAAAAAGAAAAAAAAATGGCAGTGCAAAAAAGAAATGGGCCCTTTAAGACCATTGGGCAGAAGTGACTGGTGACGTCGCTTCCGCCCTGCTATGTTTTGGAGCCGGGTGAACAGCTTCAGCCACTCACTCGGCTCACGGACACTGGGGGGGACAGACCAGATCATCTCCGCCGCTGCCGGTGGGTCTGGTAAGTGGCAGAAGTGATCGGAAAGCGGCGGGAGGCACCCCTCCCACCGCTGATAAAAGTGATCTTGTGGCGTATCCACCGCTGAGACCACTTTTATCTTGTTCAGAATACAAAAAGATACTGCGGTTATGGTAACTATCTGCTACCATAACAACGGTATTCCACTTCAAAATGACTGCCGTCAGGTGACGGCGTTGGTCCGGAAGTGGTTAAGTATTGCAGTGGGTCGCTCATTTAACTTTTGGTAATCAACTCAGAAGCATACACTTTCATTTGTTTGGGGTTTTTTTACGCGGACTATGGATGCAGACCACTGCTTTCCTGAATGACTTCACCCTATAACATATTAAGCAAAAGAGCTCTGACCTCTTGACAGAGAGAATGGGTGAATATTTTTTTTCTGACAGAAGCAGCATCCCCAGTGTGTAAGGAATGGTCCAAAGCATAATGTTGTACGTTTGAGAATAATTTCCCGAACAATATTTATAATGAGTTGTTGTATCAAACAAATTTCACATCAAACGATACAAATACAGACTAAATATGGAATATTTATTCACTAGATACAGTTGTGCTCATAAGTTTACATACCCTGGCAGAAGTTATGATTTCTTGGCCATTTTTCAGAGAATATGAAGGATAACACAAAAAAAAAATATTTCACTCATGGTTAGTGTTTGGCTGAAGCCATTTATTATCAATCAACTGTGTTTACTCTTTTTAAATCATAATGACAACAGAAACTATCCAAATGACACTGATCAAAAGTTTACATACCCTGTTGATTTTGGCCTGATAACATACACACAAGTTGACATAAAGGGATTTGAATGGCTATTAAAGGTAACCATCCTCCCCTGTGATCTGTTTGCTTGTAATTAGTGTGTGTGTAAAAAAGATCAATGAGTTTCAGGACTCCTGACAGACCCTTGCATCTTTCATCTAGTGCTGCACTGGCGTTTCTGGATTCTGAGTCATGGGGAAAGCAAAAGAATTGTCAAAGGATCTGCGGGAAAAGGTAGTTGAACTGTATAAAACAGGAAAGGGATATAAAAAATATCCAAGGAATTGAGAATGCCAATCAGCAGTGTTCAAACTCTAATCAAGAAGTGGAAAATGAGTGGTTCTGTTGAAACCAAACCACGGTCAGGTAGACCAACTAGAATTTCAGCCACAACTTCCAGGAAAATTGTTTGGGATGCAAATAAAAACTCACAAATAATTTCAGGACTCTCTGAAAACTTGTGGTGTGGCTGTGTCAAGATGCACAATAAGGAGGCACTTGAAGAAAGATGGGCTGCATGGTCGAGTCGCCAGAAGAAAGCCATTACTACAGAAATGCCACAAAGTATCCCGCTTACAATACGCCAAACAGCGCAGAGACAAGCCTCAAACCTTCTGGCTCAAAGTCATTTGGAGTGATGAGACCAAAATTGAGCTTTTTGGCCACAACCATAAACGCTCTACTTGGAGAGGAGTCAACAAGGCCTCTGAAACAAGGAGGTGGATCACTGATGTTTTAGGGATGTGTGCGCTACAAAGGCACAGGAAATTTGGTCAAAATTCATGGCAAGATGAATGCCGTATGTTATCAAAAATACTGGCGGAACATTTGCATTCATCAGCCAGGAAGTTGCACATGGGACGTACTTGGACATTCCAACATGACAAGGATTCAAAACACATGGCCAAGTCAACCTGTCATTGGCTACAGCAGAATAAAGTCAAGGTTCTGGAGTGGCCATCTCAGTCTCCTGATCTCAATATCATTAAACCCCTCTGGGGAAATTTCAAATGTGCCGTTCATACAAGACAGCCCAAGAATTTCCAGGAACTGGAGGCTTTTTGCCAAGAGGAATGGGCAGCTTTACCATCTGAGAAGATAAAGAGCCTCATCCACAAATACCACAAAATACTTCAAGCTGTCATTGATGGTAAAGGGGGCAATACACGGTATTAAGGACTGGGGTATGTAAACTTTTGATCAGGGTCATTTGGGTAGTTTCTGTTGTCATTATGATTTAAAAAGAGTAAACACAGTTGATTGATAATAAATGGCTTCAGCCAAACACTAACTATGAGTGAAAGAAATGGTTTTGTGTTGTCATTCATATTCTCTGATAAATGGCCAAGAAATCATAAATTCTGTAAACTTATGAGCACAGCTGTATGTATTCACAATAAATAGTTAGATTATGGGTAATAGAAATAAAATCTTACATAAAATACAAAATTATTTGCAACACTTGCTAATGGGTTTTTGCTAAGCAATGTGTCAGGAACCACGAATCAGACTGAGACAGAAGTGTAGTAAAAATAACACTTTTTTAATAAAATGGTAAAATAGTGCAAACAGAACAAATGTAGTCAAAACATAGCCAGGGTTCAGTGACCAGAGCCGGTAGTCGGAACAAGACAGTTAAACAGGAATCCAGAGATCAGCGTAGTCAGAGGCAGCAAACAGGATCAGGAATTCAGTCAGGAAGTCAGTCAGGCAAAGTGTCACGATCAGGCGTCAGGCTCGAAGACCAGTTGCTATAGCAGTTGCAGGACTACTACTGACCAGCAGGATAGGTACACAGGTAGTCACCCTGGCAGATGACACAGGCTCCCCTGAGGTGTGGAGTCTAAGTACTAACCGGTGTTCACCAGAGCTCCTGATGGTGGAGATGGACTTAGCTGCGTGTTAGTACCAGGTCGTGGTCCTCTGGATTGCCCCACCATAGTGTTCGCAAGCCAGGGTCCAGTAGCGGATGAGCAGATAAGGATCAAACAGGAGCGTGGTCAGTAAACAAGCCAAAAGGTTGGTAATGAGTAGTTGCAGGTTGGGATCATGCAGTAGAGTAGTCGAGGAACAATCCAAGGGTCGATGACGAATGGTAGCAAATACAGACAGCAGCAGGGAAGACAAGAGCCAGGCACTGACTGAGGAAGCACAATCACCTGGCAAAGAGGAAGTGCAGAGACAAGGCTTATATAGGAAGTTCATGGGAGGAGCAAGGAGTTCTAGGTTCAACAGCAATCAAGACATAAGACAGAGTTGTCCAATGAATCAGGCAGAATATCCAACAGATCAGGTAGGGATCTTCTCAGGATCCATGCTTACTCCTTTAGGAGAAATGATATATCCCAAGAACTGCATCTGGGTTCGTTCAAACTCACATTTCTCCAATTTAATATAAAGTTGGTTCTTCCTTAGCCTTTCAAAGACAGTGCAAACATGTTTGCGATGCTCCTCCAAGTTATTAGAAAAGATGAGAATATCATCCATATAAGCAATCACAAACTGGTCCAATAGGTCTCGGAAAGCATCATTGATGAAGTGTTGGAAAGTGGCAGGAGCATTGCAGAGGCCAAAGGGCATAACCAGGGACTCAAAATGGCCATATCTGGTTCTAAAGGCGGTTTTCCATTCGTCTACTTGACGCAAGCGGATTAGGTTATATGCCCCCCGTAAGTCTAGTTTTGTGAATACTTTGGCAGAGCGGAGTCTTTCCAACATTTCAGAGATTAAAGAAAGTGGATAGCGGTTTTTAATAGTGATTTTATTCAAGTCCCGGTAGTCAATGTATGGACGCAAGGTGGAATCTTTCTTTGCAACAAACAACAGGGCTGCCCCTGCAGGAGACATTGAAGGTCTAATGAAGCCCTTCTCTAAACTATCATCAATCCATTCCCTGAGAACCTTTAATTCAGGTTCCGAAAGGTTAAAAAGGCGACCAAAAGGTATTTCAGCTCCTGGGAGCGGTTCAATGGGACAATCATATGGACGATGAGGCGGTAACTGATCGGCATTCTTCTTATCACAGACATCCCAGAACTCATGATATTGTGGAGGCAGGTTGTCATATGACTGCATAGTAACCACATCCACCTGTGATTCCTTGACTGGCAAAGAACTTATTTGACAAGGTTCCCTACAGAATTCCTCACAATGGGGGGACGTAAAGTTTATAGTCCGTGCTTCCCAGTTGATGGAGGGGTTATGGGTAGAAAACCAAGGAATACCCAGGATGACAGGAAATTTGGGTGATGTAATCAGCTGAAAACTGATGGTCTCATGATGGTTAGCCTCAAATTGCAGTACCAAAGGGACTATTCCATGGGTAACAGGTCCCGAAGTTAAGGGTGAACCATCGACCATCTCCATATCGACAGGGGAAGACTTATTTCTCGTTTGGATATTATTGCTGTGGGCAAATTGTATGTCCATAAAGTTCCCCCCAGCCCCAGAGTCCAGCATAGCAGAGCAAGGAATTCCAATACCCTCAGAGATGAGTTTAATAGGGATGAAAAAATGGGAATTTACTTTATTCTCTTCATGAATCAATGGGGACATCGATTGGGTAATAGAGTTCATTTGCTCAGGCATGATCACATCAGTCATTGCAATTGTTCTTCTAACTTTGTTAGGATATTTAAATGCATAATGCCCAGAGTCCCCACAATATAGACACAGGTTTTCTGAACGTCTTCTCTCTTTCTCCTGAGTAGAAATGGATCTTTTAATTGCATTAACCTGCATAGTTTCAGCTGTGTCCCAATCTGGAGAAACTCGTGCATCCTTCTGAACATATTGACTAGCAGAGAAATGCATGCAACCATTGCTTCCAAACATTCCCAATCTCTCCTTCCTCCTTTCTGTAAGTCTTTGATCAATTCGGATACATAGTTGGATGAAGTCCTCAAGATCATTAGGAGTCTCCACTCTGGCCATCTCATCTTTTACCTGTTCAGAAAGCCCTTGGCGGAACTGACTTTTTTGCGCTGCTGGGTTCCAAGTGGTATCTGTGATCCAACGTCTGAATTCTGCTGTGTACTCAGCAACAGAACGTTTACCCTGCCGTAAACTATGCAACTTTTCTTCAGCAGTAGCACAGTGGTTGGGATCAACAAAAACTTGATTAATCGCGGCCTCAAAAGTCTGGAAATTATTCAGGGTGGCACAGTCTTATTCTATATAAGGGGAAGCCATGAAACTTGGGTGGGTGAGGCATATGTGCGTTAGCATCATCTCGGGTACGTAGGTCCAGCAATTGTTTTTGCAGAGCATGGATCTCTTCATGTTGCCCTTTCACCACACTTTCCAGTCCGGCAAATTTTTCTTGGTAGGTAACACCGAACTTCTGCAGTTCTGCAATTTGCTGCCTGAATGGAGCCACGGCATTTGCTATAGCAGCCTCCATGTTTTAGGCCAGGTTATTCTGTCTCGATCAGGTGTCAGGCTAGAAGACCAGTTGCTGTA
This sequence comes from Glandirana rugosa, assembly GCA_018402905.1. Taxonomy (NCBI): domain Eukaryota; kingdom Metazoa; phylum Chordata; class Amphibia; order Anura; family Ranidae; genus Glandirana; species Glandirana rugosa. The sequence continues at coordinate 299,463 of BLSH010231583.1, forward strand.
GCAGTTGCAGGACTACTACTGACCAGCAAGATAGGTACACAGGTAGTCACCCTGGCAGATGACACAGGCTCACCTGAGGTGTGGAGTCTAAGTACTAACCGGTGTTCACCAGAGCTCCTGATGGTGGAGATGGGCTTAGCTGCGTGTTAGTACCAGGTCACAGTACTCCGGATTGCCCCACCAGGGTGTTAGCAAGCCAGGGTCCAGTAGCGGATGAGCAGATAAGAATCAAATAGGAGCGTGGTCAGTAAGCAAGCCAAAAGTTTGGTAACGAGTAGTGGCAGGTTGGGATCAGACTGTAGAGTAGTCGAGGAACAAGCCAAGAGTCGATGATGAATGGTAGCAAATATGGACAGCAGCAGGGAAGACAAGAGAAAGGCACTGGCTGAGGAAGCACAATCACCTGGCAAAGAGGAAGTGCAGAGACAAGGCTTATATAGGAAGTTCATGGGAGGAGCAAGGAGTTCTAGGTTCAACAGCAATCAAGACATAAGGCAGAGTTGTCCAATGAATCAGGCAGAATATCCAACAGATCAGGTAGGGAGCTGTCCAGCATCCCAGATAGTTCAGTGAGAAGAATCAATGCCAGACACAGAAGAGGTCCCAGGTTCGATTCCAGTTCCTGAGACAAAGTCTTTAACAGGAAAACACAGTTGACTGGATATGTTGACCAGGGTGGAGGCACAGGAGATATGATCCATGCAGTTTGAATAGCCACCAGGGCTGGTGGGCAAGCAGGAAATCTTCACCAGCTCAGTCACCTTGGAATGATCAGTACTGGCAATTAACCAACAGCTGAGCAACCTGAGCTTTGAGAAGGGAGGGCTGAGCCCAGCCCTGACACAATGTGAATGAAATGAAAAAAATTGGATACAAAAACCATATATATATAAATATATATAGAATTAATTATCAAACAAAATATCTGCGATTTACATAGCTAAGTTACCCCTCTACAGCAGGAGTAAGAGTAAAAAACGACATAAAACTGGTATGTTAATATAGCACCAAATAAAAGATGGTAAAATTTAGAAAAACAAAACTAACAACAAAAATAAAGTTAAATATTGTTATATCTAGGGAATAATAAATCTAAATATCAATGAACAATAAATAATCAGTATTTAAATAATCAATGAATCAGGAAAGATCAATGTAACATATTTACCCTTTCAAAATGGCTGTTGGCTTACAATGGTCGTTACCAGAGTCCCCTAAGGTGTCTGCCTTTCCCAAAATGGGGTCTTGTTAAGGAGGAGCTGCGTCTTGCATCCTTAAAGTATCAGAGTATGATGAGGCATATGACAGTGATGAAGTGTGTGAAGAAGTGTATGCAGTGTCCTTAGTGTTGACTGTGATGACGTGTTCTAATAGTCTCCTCTCTTGGTCCTATATTCAGTTCTGGACAATAAGCTCATAAAAATTATAAGCCTAGCCCAGAAGGTGGAATGTATTTCTATTGGTTGATGCAGATAAAAATTAACTCCCTTGTTTGATCAGGCATTGCCTCTTTTAACCACCAAGTGTCATTCTAAGACCAGGGAGATACTTGCTCTATATAACTTGCTGTAGGACTGTGCACTTACATAGAATCATAGAAAAGTGACGGCAGAAAAAGACTGAGTAGTCCATCGAGTCTGCCCCTTTTTATTTTATTTATTTTTTTTTTTTTTACATTAA
>BLSH010231583.1:301690-319349 GCA_018402905.1 Glandirana rugosa
ATATGAGATGATCCGTCTTCACAATTAATTTTAAAAAAAAACCCAAATGTATATAAATATATCTATAAAGGTATATCAAACGAAAAGACGGATCTACACATTAATTAGTCTTATATATGTATCCATTTTGTAGATAAGGATTAGTTATATGTCATTAAATGACGTGATCATTACATGTGATTAGACTGCCGTAATGGTCTAGAGGATTGTAATGTATGACATATATGACATATATGATCTTTGTAGTGTACCGGTGTAAACATAGTTAACATCAGTTCCATTACCTTAGTGAAGAGTTTTCTTCCTAGTAACTAGTGGATTTTTATGTGTCGAACGACCTGGGTTTCGTTGTACCGAAATGACTCCCGTCTAGCACGGTCTGTTTGGACTAACTTAAGAAACTGATATAATGGTCACAAAACCTGGTCCCACCACGACACCTGTATCGTATAGAACTAAAGTCGTTCCGTAAACTATGTCAAGGTGTATTACTAGACTATGTTTTCAACATGTTCGACCCCTGCCCTCAGTAAAGCCATGTTGCTTTGGGTCCAGCAAGCTGTGTATTTTTAGGTGATCAATGATCCTTCTTTTGAGAAGTGATTCCATTACCTTGACTACAATTGATACAAATGTGGCCATGTGATGTTTCTAGTATATACAGTATATACAGTATGTAATGTTAGGAGATCTGGTAATGCCGTCAGATTAGTGTACATTACTAGTGCAGTAAATTACTGTATATTGATTAGGAATAGATGTTTTACCTATGTATATATTCTGATTAATTACACATCTAGGCAGAAAAGCAAACTATATGGAAATATCTATATAAATATATGTAAACCCAAAAAAAAATTTTAATTAACACTTCTGCCTAGTAGAGTATAGGATGTCATGTCATCTGTGCCCAATCTTGCCACAAATAATTAATCCAGCTCTGAGCAATCCTCTTATCTTTTTTTCAGTAAGAAAAAAAAGTCTCACAGATAAATAGGAGAAGTTTTTTCCCAGTGCTGTATGAGTGACAGGTAATTTCCTTATCTCATGCACGGAGCAGACGAAGCTTCACACCCCCCCTCCTTTCTTCTCCAACTCTCCCGGGATTGGCTGCTCCACACCCCAGCATAATTGGGCATGCTGAAGTGGTGACTTTCATGAGTTTTGACAGCATGTTTCTCAAAACTCAGGAATAGAGTATTGAGGTCGGTGGGGAGTCTTGTGACATCACGACTCCACCCATCGAGCTCCAGCAAAGAGACCTACCCACTGATTCCAGAGTTTTGTGGGGCTGCTGCTGCTGAAGGGGGTGACATTTGCAAGTTAGGGATACATGCAGGAGGCTTGTATGTATATATACTTTAATGCTGTGCCATTAGTTTATACTGGGTGAGTGGTGGGTTTACATCCACATTAAACCATTTCTACATATGGGATATTTATAATCAGATTAATGCATATTACCTACTAGATGATTATTATGCCAGCAGACAATACAATCATGACTTGATTTATTCCATGGGATATAATATATGAGGTATAGTCTTATCTTTATATTTTTAGACATATGCTGATATGGTACGATTCTCAGTAGAATATTGTCCTTAAACACATAAACAAAAATTCCATCATTCCCTTTTGGCATATTTGGACCATGGAGGTTGTACATCTATATTATATTTATGTCACTATTCCCAGATATCTTAAAATAATGTCTGAGCTGTATATCCTAAATGATGAAGAATTTGAGGTGGTAGCCCAGATGTTTACTAGCTTTGTCTGTTTACCAACATATCTTAGAATTGTCCAGCTTGGTAAACATTCCCCCAAGGTTTTCTTGTGAGACTTTGTTTGAAGATGGTATTCTCACCTGGGAGAGGCAATTGATAGACTTGAGCGAACCCGAACTGTAAAGTTCGGGTCCGTACCAAACTTTGGGGTGTCCGTGACCTGGACCCAAAGCCGGACATTTGAAAAAAAGTTTGGGTTCGGGTATTTGATCACGCATGTTGAATAGCTGCAGGCCAGCCAATCAACAAGCGTTTCACTGGTTTGCCCTTAGGAGCCATCACAGCCATGCCTACTAATGGCATGGCTGTGATTGGCCAGTGCATCATGTGACCCAGCCTCTTTATAAGCTGGAGTCACTTAGTGCTGCATGTCACATGCTCTCTGGCTTAGTGTAGGGAGAGGATGCTGCCGGCGCTGTGAGGGACAGATTGCAGATATAATAGCATCTCATCCTGCATTACAGAACAATCTGATTGTGGACTAGGTAGAGATTACTACTACTACTGCTTTTAGGGACAGATTGCAGATCTAATAACATCTCATCCTGCATTACAGAACAATCTGACTGGACTAGGTAGAGTCTACTGCTTAGAGGGACAGATTATTGTTCTAAAATCATCTCCTAGTTCTATAGGGTCAGGCTCCTGCTGTTGCTGTAAGGGACAGATTATTGTTCTAAAATCATCGCCTACTCCTATAGGGTCAGGTTCCTGCTGTTGCTGTAAGGGACAGATTATTGTTCTAAAATCATCACCTACTCCTATAGGGTCAGATTCCTGCTGTTGCTGTAACGGACAGATTATTGTTCTAAAATCATTTTACTTCCTTTTGCAGCCCTCTAGCACTTTCCAGGACTTTTTTACAGTCATTTTTGTACTGAAAAGTTCGGGTCCCCATTGACTTCAATGGGGTTCGGGGTCAAGTTCGGTACCGAACCCGAACGTTTTCGTGAAGTTCGGCCTAACCCACCGAACCCGAACATCCAGGTGTTCGCTCAACACTAGCAATTGAGTTTACTGTGTTTCAAAGTTTTATTACTAATTCAAAGCTCTTTAAATATATTCCACTTAGTGACCATAGAATGTAGTTATCCTTTGCTTTTATATACCCAGTTTATCGAACAACCTGTTTACAGACCTCTAACAGGGTGATAAAAACACAGGGTGTCTCTGTTTGAAGACTTACAGGTATGTGAGTGTCCTAAGTCTAACATTTGCTCTGAGGCTTATTCAGTTTTAAACCTCCATATGAAATTTATGAAAATGTATAATTTCTTCATCATAGTTCTGACAATAGGGAGTAGAGAGATGGGGCTATGATTGACTGTGATTGGCTTTATACTGGGGAGGGGTGGGTGCTAAAGGCCGGTGTGGCAGTGGGGGTTGGGCTGTAAGTCAATTGTAGTCAATCATAGCCATACCCCCTACTCCCCATGCCGGCCTTTAGTAACTGCCACCTCCCCAGCATAGACAAACAGAGTTTCCTCTGTAGCTGCCTGTGACAGGTGTAGCTGTAGGGGATTTATTTACTTCTGTTCTTCACCCTGGGACTCGTCACAGTACTCAGGGTACTGCAGCTTCGGCTCTTCTTCCTCTTCTCCTATTCCCAGTAGGCAGGGCTATGAGTAGCTGTAATTTAGCTCCGCCCACTGGATGAGGAAATAGGATAAGGGGGCGAAGAGCCAGAAATGTAGTACCCCGAGTAATGTGCAGAGTCCAGGGAGAAGGGGAACAGAGATAAGCAGTGCAGAGGTGAGACAGGTGGTCACTTACTACTGCGCTACTGACCCCTGAACTCTGCCTCACTTAGTACTTACAATGCTAAGTAAGGGATTAGAGGACCTAAATTATGAGGAAAGATAACAAGCACTGAACTTATTCTCTCTGGAGAAAAGACGCTTGAGAGGGGATATGATTTCAATGTACAAATACTGTACTGGGGACCCCACTATAGGGACAAAACTATTCAGCGCAAGGGAATACACAAAGACACGCGGCCATTCACTGAGAATGGAGGAAAGGCCGTTTAACCTTAAGATGCGTAAAGGTTTCTTTACGGTAAGAGCAGTGAGAATGTGGAATTCTCTTCCACAAACAGTGGTTTCTGCTGGGAGAATAGATAATTTCAAAAAACTATTAGATGCACACCTAAGGGACCACAACATTGGGGGATATACAATGTAATACTGACATAAAAACACTCACATAGGTTGGACTTGATGGACTTGTGTCTTTTTTCAGCCTCACTGACTATGTAACTATGTAACTACTGTATATATACTGACCTCTGAACAATGCCTCACTTAGAACTGCCTCACTTAGTGTTAACCCCTGAACACGGCCTCACTTACTAGTGACCTCTGCCTCCTTTAATACTGACCTCTTAGCTTTGTCTCACTTAGGCCTCATTTACATTGCTGTTGGTAAACTGACGTTTAGAGGCATTTGAGTGTTTTTTTTAGCTGCCCCTGAACTTTCCTCTATGCTTTCTTATCAGTACATTTACACAGGGTAGTTTAAGGTCATTTCAAGGCAGTTGAGTTTAAAGGCTTTTTTAACGCAAAAAAATAGGTTCAGATCTCAGTTCAGAGGCATTTGAAACGCCAAACAGCTTGTAAATGCAGCTAAACTTGCCTAAACGTGGTAACTCGTGTCTGCACGTTGCCTATCCTGATATGTAGCAACAGGCGCTGTAAAATTCTCCCTCCCTGACTACAAATGGCTGCCACTCGCAGTCACGTCTCCCAGGCTCTTGACTAAACTTGATGTCACCTCTCCTTGCTGCATCTCATAAAATGTATGAATTATATAGGATGTTTTTTTAGGTAGCAGTGGTTTATCTGCACTATGTTTATTTGCCCCACATTTGCTCATTTGCACAGTTTTTGGTGTTACTGTATTGTTTATTGACGCCACCAATTGGCATATGTATTTGCAGTTTTTGCATATTTTTAGGGTATATTATTACCTTTGATACTTTGCTCAATACCACACTTTCCTTGCACAATATTTACTCCACCTCATTAGCAGCGCCACACCCACTCGTGTTACTTGTTTCACATTTTACTATTTGGCATCTGTTTTGGTAGGTGTTTCTAGTGGAGGCAGCAGCTTATTATTCTCAATACATCCACATATCCTAATATTTAGTCCATAGCGCGGTACTACCCCTTTTTTTTCTTTTTCTGATGGGGACACCTGCTCTATGGGGTCACTCTGACGGGGGCACCTTCTCTATGGGGTCACTCTGATGGGGACACTTTCTCTATGAGGTCATTCTGATGGGGACAACTGCTCTATGGGGACACTTGCTCTATGGGGTCACTCTGATGGGGACACCTGCTCTATGGGGTCATTCTGATGGGGACAACTGCTCTATGGGGTCACTCTGATCTGGACACCTGCTCTATGGAGTCACTCTGTTAGAGCACCTGCTCTATGGGGTCACTTTGACAGGGACTTGCTCCACGGGGACACCTGCTCTATGAGGGCACTCTGATGGGGACACCTGCTATATGGAGACTCTCTGATGGGGACACCTGATCTATGGAGACACTCTGATGGGGACACCTGATGTAAAGAGATACTCTGATGGGGACACCTTATGTAAAGGGACACTCTGATGGGGACACCTGATGTAAAGGGATACTCTGATGGGGACACCTGCTCCACTGGAGCACTCCTATAGGGACAACTGATCTATGACGACTCTCTGGTGAGGACACCTGATAAAAAGGGGCACTGTAATGGGGGATCCTGCTCTATGGGTGCACTCTAAAAGGGACACCAGATGCAAGGAGTACTCTGATGGGGGCACCTGACCTTATCTATGGGGGGGCACTCTAAAAGGGACACCTGATGTAAGGAGTACTCTGATGGGGACCCCTGATCTATGGGGGCACTCTGATGGTGAGACCTGATCTATAGGGCCACTCTGATGAGAACACATGATGTTAGATGGCACACAGATGGGGATGTTGACATGCTATGGAAATTGTATGTTCCTTGTTTTTCGATAGATATACAATGACTACAGTCTTTCTGAGTCATAGCACTATTTTGAGATCTGGACCTTGATGGAAGAAAATTTTAGTAACATGACCTCCTTGAATTTTAATTCAATACTCCTGCACTATAAATGAATGGAGCTCAAATAAAGCGTATGCCATATCGGGTAGGATTTGCATTGTGGGGTGGAGGGGGTGACGGCAAGAAGGTTGGGGGGGGGCACCAAAATGCACCTTCGCCTGAGTAGACAAATATCCTTGCACCGGCCCTGCACACGTCAAATGCAAGAAAACAATACCTGTCAATAGGAACCTTTGCCCTCACTGGTCTCAGGGATCACCATTACTGGGACAAGAGGTGAGGGGAAAATCTTACACAATAGGGACACAGGCAGCAATAACATCCTACTTTGTGCTTCATTATGTATGTGCTAGATTGTGCCTTATATGTTCTATTTTTCATCACAGGCCATATTTCTTCAGCAGCTGCAATTCAGATATTTGCAAATTCAGGTAAAATTTCTGTAAAGCTGAATCTACATTGTATAGCTAAAATATTTTCTTCAGTTGCAGGTATTTTCTCCTATTTACCACTCTTAGTTTTTTTACATGTGTTTATCTAGTATCAAAGTAAAGGGCTTGGCTATAGATTAATTTCTTGTCCTGATGTATGTCTTTACCTCAGACACAGACTTAAAGTCATGGCAATGGAAAATTGCATACTTACCTTTCTTTCATGACACTTAAGCATGACAGCATATACACATGGGTTAAGTTCTGCCCCCAGTCCAATCACAGGACCGGTTATACCATAAATGAAACACCCAATACAAGACAATATTCAGATAACTATACTCAATGCGAAGCCCTGGTAAGGTTTTATATGCTATCATTCTAAAAGCAGTAATAACATAAACTGGTCCCCCCCACAGGTTTATATCATAATGTGCTAGTATGCACTGCATAGTAGTACAGTATACAGCAACAGCCAACCAATCTCAGGTCTCCCCAACTGCAGCTAATGTTATAATTCTACAATTAGCACTTTATTGCTTTATAAACATCTTCCCTGTATTTATAAAATGTAATTTATTTTAAAGTAGAATGACACAAACTCATGTTTTCTTTTTCAAGGCTATTATGTGGCCTCAGGTTTTCATTGGTGTAGCAGGAAATATTGTCAATGCTATTGCCAATGCTATTTTCATTTACATCCTCAAGATGGGACTGGAGTAAGTATTTCACATTTATTTTTAGGTTTCATTGTTATTATGAGAACATCCTACAGGATAGAAATGGCAGCCTTTTCACAAAGGGGCGATCCGACTTCAGAACGACTTTGCTAGGCGACTTACAACACGACTTCAACGCGACTTTGGGCGTCTTACAGCGCAACTCCATGCCAGGCGACTTTGCCTGTGGCCAATCAGAGAAGGGAGGAAGGAGGTTGCCTGGGTAATTCGGGGGGAGTAACTGTGTAAATTATTTTCTTTTTCCTGAAGTCGCTTCAATATAGATGGGGGATCTGACTTGGAGACGACTTCCATTGAATTCTATGGGCAGTCGGATAGAAGACGTCTTGAAGTCGTAAAGGAAGGGCTGTTTTACACCTAGGCAATCCAACTTCAGAGGGGACTTTGCTAGGTGATTTGAACTCAACTTCAGCGTGACTTTGGGCGACTTACAACGCGACCTGAAGCGACCTCCATGCCAGGCGACTTTGATTGTGGCCAATCAGAGAAGAGAGGGAGGGGGGTTGCCTTAACCACTTGCCGACCGTCAACTGCAGGTTGACGGCGACAAGATGTCTCCTGGGCAAACCGCCGTCATCTGACGGCGGCTGCCAGATCGCTCACTGTGTCCGGGGAGGGCCAGGGAGCAGGTGCGGTGGATTCGATCTCCGCCGGCTACCTGCGATGCCCCCTCCGGAGTGAAAGAACGGAGGCCCCTGTAAGTAAACACGGATCTCCGTTCTGTTAGAGGGGGAAGGGAGTGATCACAGCCTTCCTCTACATAGAAGCTGTGATCACTCCCCTCCCCCTGCCAGTCAAACACTAAGACAGTTAGAATACGCCCAGGGAACACAGTTAACCCTTAGAGCGCCCCCTGCAGGTTAACCCCTTCACTGCCAATGGCATTTACACAGTAATCAGTGCATTTTTATAGCACTGATCGCTGTATAAATGCCAATGGTCCCAAAAAAGTGTCAAAATGTTCCGACATGCCCGTTGCAATATCGCAGTACCGCTAAAAATCGCAGATCGCCGCCATTACTAGTAAAAAATAAAAACCCCAGAAATGAATTCTCATCATCCGTAAACGCGGCAACTTTTGCGCAAACCAATCAATAAACGCCGATTGCGATTTTTTTTATCACAAATATGAGGAAGAATATAAATCGGCCAAAACCGATGAAAAAAATGTTTTTTTATATATTTTTTTGGGGGTTTGTATTTTAGCAAAAAGTAAGAAATTTGGGTTTTTTTGCAAAATTGTCGCTCTTCTTTTGTTTATAGCGGCGATCAGAAATGACGCAGCGGTGATCAAATACCACTAAAAGAAAGCTCTATTTGTGGGAAAAAAAGGACGCAAATTTAGTTTGGGTACAAAGTCGCACAACCGTGCAATTGTCAGTTAAAGCGACGCAGTGCCAAATCGCAAAAAGGGCTCTGGTCAGGAAGGGGGCAAATACTTCTGGGGCTGAAGTGGTTAAAAATGTATTTTTTTTTTCCTGTAAAGTTGCTTATTTATAGATGGTGATCCGACTTGGAAGCGACTTCCATTGAATTCTATGGGCTCAAATTACCTAGAAGTTGCGTTGAAGTAGTACAGGAACCTTCTCAGAAGTTGCCTTGAAGTCAGAGCGACTTGAGTAACATATATTAAGACGGCTCCCATTCATTTCAATGGGGTTTCTCATTTCAAGCAACCTGAGGTGACTTGGGGCGACACAAGTCGCCTAGGTGTGAACCGGCCCGGACCTTTTTTGAAGTCGGAGCGACTTCAGTAGTGTGCATTAAGATGGCTCCCATTCATTTCAATGGGATTTAAGATGTCAAGGCACTTGAGGCGACACAAGTGTGAACCTGTGCTTATGAGTTGAGCCCTTTAGGTTTACCTCATAAGTTTGGTATGACTGTATAGGTGTAGATGCAGGTGTAGATCATTGTGATCAAGACCCAGCTGAGTCAAAACACACTGTTTCTGAGCATTGACATTTTTTTATGGGACGAATAGAGTGACGTTTTTTAAAAATCTATTCAGTTTGGAATGTACTGGTTATCAAATACAGACCAGGGGGAGATACACCTGAATCTGATGGGATATGAGGTGGAGAAATGAGTAAGAAATACAGGCAGCCATGCTGCTCCATTTCTAAATGCATGTGTTGCTTTAGGTTTGCAAGGTGCTATAATACAATTATCTAATCATCATTTTATTGTGACATTAATTGTCTAACATATGCTTCTGGAAAAATGTATATATCACCATAGTAATTATTTGTTTATCTCATTTTTTTCAGAGGTTCAGCTTTGGCAAACACAATTTCTCAGTGGGTGATGACACTTACACTTTTTATATACATAGTTGCTAAAAAAGTGCATGTGGAAACATGGGGAGGTATGTTATATAACTGCATACTTAGGCTTCATTCACATAGGTATACTGTTCCATACACCCATGCCAAGGCCATCTTTTCCCTTATAGGAGGCACATGTGTACCATGAAGCTGCATACTGGCAGTCTATTAAAATGAATTATGGGCAGACGACTGCATGGATTTCGAGGTGCATCCCCAATTGCACATCCTTGCGAGGCCGATGCACAGCACAGAATGCAGTCTTATCCCCTGTGGGTGAAAACCTACCTTTGCATAGGTGTATGGAAGAGTAAGCCCTTGTGCATGATTCATATTAATGAATTTTTGGGAATGATGAAAAGCCTGCCCTTTTATAGACGACTGCTGTTAGTCTGCATGGTACAGTGGAACAAATAGGTGTCAAGTTTCTGAATAACAAAAAATAGATATTAAAATTTACGAATAATATAAGTTAATTCATTTTTGGACATTTGTCTAAGAGGGGGCTTTGGAACTGTTCTTATAGTCTTTAAAAATCCAGTGGTTACCCAGATTGGTCTATTGAAAGAGCCAGAGCCAAGGATTTGCATGATGGAAGATTGTTGGCTGGTCCATTCAGGATCCAGAGCCAGCAGAACAAACCTACTTTTGTGGCAATGTTTTCAAGGGAATAAAATAAGGTAGTAGGTATCCTTAGAAACAATATAGAAAAAGAATGATATCCTTTTTTGAAGGAGGGATGTTGATTCATGAGCAGAAGGGCCTCTACTTTTGGCTGCCTTCAGACACCTAGCCTCTTTGAACATAAGGTATATCACAGAACTTCAATGGGAAGTTCTAAGTGAAGAAATTAAAGGAGTGCGGTTATAAGACTTGATGCTATTGTGGGGTTTATATAAAGACACAGGAGGTCAAGTCAGTGGCATCAGGTGAGATTTTTGTTTTCCATGAAACAGTATATAAGTTGTATTGCAAACAATGCTGCTTACATGATAGGTTACTCTAAGGCTAGGTTCACACTAGTGCAGGATAGGAACATGCACAATATTGCACACTTTATCGAGACACACAAAAAGGCGCTATGCTTTAGCAAATGCACGGCATTGCCATTAATTCTAAATACACTCCCACACATTCGTTTTGGCACCATTTTGGAAACGGGTCAGGGCCTCCTTTCCCGTGTTTCTCATGTATAGGGCAGGCCATTGAAATGAATGTGTTGCCCTATGTGTGACGCATGGGAAGGCGCTGAAAACACACATAAACCAAGCTTAACCACTTACCAACCGGAGGGTTTTCTAGCTTTAGGACCAGAGCACTTTTTGTGATTCGGCACTGTGTCGCTTTAACTGACAATTGCGCGGTCGTGCGACATTGCACCCAAACAAAATTTGCGTCCTTTTTTTCCCACAAATAGAGCTTTCTTTTGGTGGTATTTGATCGCCTCTGTGTCATTTCTGATCGCTGCTATAAACAAAAGAAGAGCGACCATTTTGCAAAAAAACCCAAATTTCTTACTTACATTTTTTTTCACCGGTTTTGGCCGATTTATATTCTTCCTCATATTTGTGATAGAAAAAAAACCACTGGCGTTTATTGATTGGTTTGCGCAAAAGTGGCCGCGTTTACGGATGATGAGAATTAATTTCTGGGGTTTTAATTTATTTTTTATATTTTACTAGTAATGGCGGCGATCTGCGATTTTTAGCGGTACTGTGATATTGCAGCGGACATGTCGGACATTTTTTACACTTTTTTGGGACCAATGACATTTATTCAGCGATCAGAAATTTAAATGTCCACTGATTACTGTATAAATGTCATTGGCAGTGAAGGGGTTAATCTGGGGGGGGGAGCTAGGGGTTAACTGTGTTCCCTGGGCGTGTTCTTGCTGTGGGGGGGTTGGGCTAATATGGGCATGAGAGATCTAACTGAGCCCAGTGACAAGAATCAGTAGATCTCCCGCGCCTGCAACAGAATGGGGAACCGGCGTGTTTACATCGTTCTTTCCCTGTGGCCGCTCATCGAGGCTCGCCGGTGGACATCGGGTCCGCCCGAGCCGCACGCACACTCCTCAGGAGTGCGGCGGGCGCGCGCACCCCTTAGCGGCTGTTCGCAGATCGCCGTCTTTTTACGGCGATTCACGCTCAGCATCCTGACCGCTGCCGTGAAAACACGGCACGCGGTCGGGAGCTAGTTAATGTGTTTGTAACCCTAAAAAAATGGATCCTGTTCCTTTAAAGCATTTTATACAGCACGGTGCTTGTGTTGTGTAATTTGGCCCTCTGTATAACCTGAAATACCTGGTTGATCCTGCCTTGTTCTGCCCTCCCCCTGTTATCATGGCTGCTGAGCACTGACACCATGGTCAGTTTACGTGCCTCTGTCATCCGCCATGTCTCCTCTCTCCCCCGATCACCCCCTCCCTGCCTGTCAGCTCCGTCCGCTCCATGATCCTCCCCTCCTGATGGTAAAATAATAGTGTAATGTCCCCACAATCCACTCTGTTAGATAATAACATGTGCCCCACTGTATGCCCTTTGTTAAAGTAAAAGCAGATTTCTACATTTTATCACAGTGTCTCTTGGCGCTCATGTGGCTCCTCACCTCTCTCCTCCTCTTCTCCCTTCCTCCCAGCTGACGTCAGCGGAAGTTCTCCCTCTGTAGCTGTCAGACTGGCAGAGGAGAGAGCTGAGGAGTCACGTGAGTGCTGGGAGATGCTCTGATAAAGGGTAGAAATCTGCTTTTTTTTAATAAAGGGCATACAGTGGGGCACATATTATTATCTAACAGAATGGATTGTAGGGACATGACAAGTGGCTTTACAACCACTTTACGTGTCAAATACAGTATGCAGGCTGTACGTTTTGCCCAATGAGGATTGGAACTAGAAAGCACTATTGTGGAGCCCAGAACCCTCTGTCTTAGTCAACAGTGTCCAGCTGTTTTAAGATATACAGTAGTATACTGTGCAAATGTTTTAGGTAGGTGTTAAGATATGCTGTAAAGTGACAATGCTTTAAAAAAATATATATTTTAATTGTGTATTTTTATCAATTGACAAAGTTCAAAGTGAGCGAACTGAATAAAAATCTAAATTAAATCAATATTTGTTGTGACTACCCTTTGGCTTCAAACTAGCTTAATTTCTTACACTTGCACAAATCGTGGATTTTTGTAGGATTAGAATCAGGTGTACGATTAACCAATTATACCAGGCAGGTGCTAATGACCATCAATGTCATATGTAGGTTAAAACACAGCCATTAACGGAAACAGAAACAGCTGTGTAAGAGGCTCAAAACTGGATGAGGAACAGCCAAACTCTGCTACTAAGGTACGGTTGTGGAAGACGGTTTCATGTCACAGGTCATACACCATGGCAAGACTGAGCACAACAAGACAAAAAATAGTTATACTCCATCAGCAAGGTCTCTACCAGGCAAAGATTTCTGTTAGGAAAAGCACCCAGTCCAGATGCTTCCTGGCCGTTTCCGCGGTGGTGCAAGTGCTGTCCGTTCTACAGCGTCTGTGGCCTGTGAGCCCCAGCTCAAACTTCTGTTCTGTACTACTACTGCTTCCTGTTTGACCCGGCCTGACCTGACCTGCTGATACGCTGCCTGCACCGACCACGGCTATCCAGGACCCTCCTATTGTCTGCTCCCTTTGTACTTCTGCTGCCCGCCTGATAACGAACCTTGCTTGGACTTGACCACTCTTCTGCCTGACCCATCTGTACCGCACTGCCAGGCCATTGCCAACCCAGCCTGCACGACCATCCCTCTGATCAGCACGAATACCTGGATCATCACATCATCACCAGTGACCATCCAGCCCTTGTGCCATCCCGCACTCTTGGACTTCTGTCTGCTCTACCAGGGGTCCTTGAATCGGGTGCGCAAGAGCGGTTGTTCCCTGCACAAGACAGACTCCACCACCAGGACCGTGACAGTAACGGAGAGCCATGACTGAGTTTACGCAGGGAACCCGCTCCACCATGGACGATCTGTGTGCGCACCTTGTGGTCCTTGCACAAGCAGTCAAGAACCTGCAGGAGGGCTAAACCCATTTGGAAGAACGGGTGCAGGAGCTCTCAACCTCCCCAGCTGCTGGCCCTGCTGCAGCCCGTACCATCATGGCCCTGCCCTCTGAGTCCAAGGTCCCGCTGCCAGATACATTTTCTGGGGACCGAGGTAAGTTTCGGGACTTCCTTGACCTCTTCGTGATCATTTATCTGGATGACATCCTGATCTTCTCTGCTTCCTTCAAAGAGCACCTTACGCATCCCACCAAAGTTCTTGGTCAGCTCCGGTAACATGGCCTGTACGCGAAAGCGGAAAAGTGTTTCTTTGAGCAGCCTAGCATGCACTTCCTGGAACTGATCATCTCCACTACGAGCATTCATATGAATCCCCAAAAAGTCTCCACTATCTTGAAGTGACCCGCACCAATGGACAGAAAGGGAGTTCAGAGATCTATAGTTAAGTTCATTAAGGGCTTCTCAGCCATCGTGGGACCGATCACGCAGTTGACCAAACAGAACGTCTGGTTCTGTTGGTCTCCCGAGGCTCAAGCCGCTTTCCAGAAACTCAAATCCCTGTTCACCTCCACTCCCATTCTGAAGCATCCAGACCCAGCGTTACAGTATGTGCTTGAAGTGGACGCTTCAGAAACCGCAGTAGGGTCCATCAGTGCCAAGGTGTCAAGGCCTTGCTTCACCCAGTAGCCTTCTTCTCCTGCAAGTTGTCAGCACCAGAACGGAATTACGACGTGGGAGATAGAGAACTGCTGGCCATTAAGTCAGCTCTAGAAGAATGGCGGTACCTGCTTGAGGGAGCTTCACACCCTATTCTCATCTACACTGACCATAAGAACTTGGAGTATCTCAGAACGGCCAAGAGACTGAGACCCCGGCAGGCCCACTGGGCACTCTTTTTCTCCAGGCTCCATTTTCACCTGACCTACCGGCCGGTATCAAAAAACGGCAAGCCTGATGCTCTCTGCAGGATGTTCTCTGAGCCAGGAAATGCCGCTCCGCGTGACACCATACTCCCGGCATGGAACTTTCTCCTGACCAATGAGGACGTGTTATCTCAGATACGACAAGCCCTGGCCGGATCCACTAACGTCAGCGACACCACACTGACCGTCAAAGACGGCCTATGGTGGTTCGGGCATAGAGTGTTCGTTCCAGTGAGCCTGTGCCTCAGGATATTAGGTCTTTGCCATGACCATAAATTGGCTGGACATTTTGGCTCACGGAAAACATCTAAGCTTCTCTCATGATCCTTCTGGTGGCTGAATATCACAGAGGACTGTAAAATATATGTCAGTGCCTGTCCCATCTGTGCCCGGAGTAAAACAGATAAGGCCAAAGCCTGGGACCTCATGAACCCTCTTCCAGTACCCTAGCGCCCGTGGTTGCAACTGTCGATGGACTTTATTGTGGAATTGCCCCCGTCAAAAGGATACTCTACCATCTTCGTGGTTGTGGACCGCATGACAAAGATGGCACATTTCCTACCCATGAAGGGGACCCCTACAGCGGCCAAAGCGGCTAATACCTTTATCAAAGAAATCGTCCGGCTCCACGGAATACCTAGTAACATTGTATCCGACCGCGGGGTCCAATTTACGTCCAGGTTCTGGAGGTCTCTGTGTGCAGTGTTGGAGATAGAGCTTGCGTTCTCTTCTGCCTACCACCCGCAGACTAATGGCCAGACAGAGAGAACAAACCAGACTTTAGAACAGTACCTGCACTGTTTTTCATCGTTCTCTCAAAAAGATTGGGTCGCACTGCTACCGTTGGCTGAGTTTGTTTACAACAACACCATCCACTCTGCCACCCAGCAGTCCCCATTCTGGGCCAATTATGGGTTTCATCCCACATTCCTGCCTGAGCAGAACATCGAAAGCACCGTCCCTGCAGCACAGAATATCACGAGCTTCCTTCAGTCTAACAATAAGATCTTGCAGGAGACCCTATCCAGGACCCAGGAACTGAACAAGGAGGCTTATGACAAGAAAAGGTGTGGAGAGTTAGAGCTCCAGCCAGGTGATCGTGTCTGGTTATCCACCAGGAGTCTTAAACTTGCTTGCCCTTCAAAAAAGCTGGGCCCAAGATTCATGGGGCCATTCTCAATAATGTTGAGCGAACCTGGACTCTAACGTTCGGGTCCATACCGAACTTTAGGGTGTCCGGGACCCGGACCCGAACACGGACATTTCAAAAAACGTTCGGGTTCGGGTTCTGGGTTCTGGTAGTTGATTACACATGTTGAATAGCTGCAGGGCAGCAAATCGACAAGCATTTCACTGGTTTGCCCTTAGAAGCCATCACAGCCATGCCTACTAATGGCATGGCTGTGAATGGCCAGTGCATCATGTGACCCAGCCTCTTTATAAGCTGGAGTCACTTGATGCTGCAGTCACATGCTCTCTGAGACTCTGACTAGTTTAGGGAGAGGAAGCTGCCAGTGTTTTTGTGAGGGACAGATTGCAGACATTTTAACATCTGATCCTGCATCCTGAGATTACTACTACTGTTGCTCTGAGGGACAGATTGCAGACCTCAGCCTGCATTACACAATGATCTGATTGTGGAGTAATTTGAGATTTCACATACTGCTGCTTTGAGTGACAGATTGCAGATCAAACCCTGCATTACACAACGATCGTTACGATCGTACACAACGATCTGATTGTGGAGTAATTTGAGATTTCTCATACTGCTGCTTTAAGTGACAGATTGCAGATCAAACCCTGCATTACAGAACGATCTGACTGCACTAGGTAGAGGCTTCTGCTTCGAGGGACAGATTATTTTTCAAAAATCATCTCCTAGTTCTAAAGGGAGAGGTTCTAGTTGTTGCTGTAAGTGACAGATTATTGTTCAAAAATCATCTCCTAATTCTAAAGGGAGAGCTTCTAGCTGTTGCTGTAAGTGACAGATTATTGTTCAAAAATCATCTCCTAGTTCTAAAGGGAGAGCTTCCAGCTGTTGCTTAGAGGGACAGATTCTTGTTCAAAAATCATCTCCTAGTTCTAAAGGGAGAGGTTCTAGCTGTTGCTGTAAGTGACAGATTATTGTTCAAAAATCATCTCCTAGTTCTAAAGGGAGAGGTTCTAGCTGTTGCTGTAAGTGACAGATTATTGTTCAAAAATCATCTTCTAGTTCTAAAGGGAGAGGTTCTAGTTGTTGCTTAAAGGGACAGATTATTGTTCAAAAATCATCTCTTAGTTCTAAAGGGAGAGGTCCTAGCTGTTGCTGTAAGTGACAGATTATTGTTCAAAAATCATCTCCTAGTTCTAAAGGGAGAGGTTCTAGTTGTTGCTGTAAGTGACAGATTATTGTTCAAAAATCATCTCCTAGTTCTAAAGGGAGAGCTTCCAGCTGTTGCTTAGAGGGACAGATTCTTGTTCAAAAATCATCTCCTAGTTCTAAAGGGAGAGGTTCTAGCTGTTGCTGTAAGTGACAGATTATTGTTCAAAAATCATCTTCTAGTTCTAAAGGGAGAGCTTCCAGCTGTTGGTGTGAGCGGTGCATTTCTTGCACCAAAATAAAAAGTCTGTCTACGTTGGTGTTTTCAAAAAAAAGGTATTAATTGGTATTAATAAATACTTACATAGGGCTACATAATACATTTGCGGGCCCAATGAGGAGAGCAAATAAGGGACGTGGTCATGGTGCTCCTGGTGATGCTGGTGCTGCTGGTGTTGGTGGTGCTGGTGAACCTCCTGTTGGAAGGAGAGGACGTGGTCGAGGTGTGCCAGCTACACGCACAAGGGAAACACCTTCCTCAGGTAGCCAACAGAACCTTCACCGGTATATGGTAGGTCAGAATGCCCCTCAACGATTGGTGAGACCAGAACAAGTACAGGCGATAGTAGATTGGGTGGCTGACAATGCCTCCAGTTCCTTCACATTGTCTCCCTCCCGGTCCCTTGATGAAAGCTCAGAATTGGCACCTGAACCCCATGGCCATCTGTCTTTCACCTCAGCCCCTTGTAAATTAGCCAAGCAGTCTGAGCCCCAAGTCATGCAAGAGACTCTTATGCTTTTTGATGACTCTCCTGGTGTGCTTTCCGTGGGCCATCCACATAGCGCTGCCCCAGAAGTGGAAGACATTGAGTGCACCGATGCCATAACACTTCTGTTGCAGGATGAGGACATGGAAACACCAGCGCAGCACATCTCTGATGATGACGAAACACAGTTGCCAACTGCTGTAGCTTGCCTCAGTGTGCAGACTGACAAGGAGGGCAGTGGTGAAGGGTGGGTG
>BLSH010231583.1:320177-346776 GCA_018402905.1 Glandirana rugosa
CGGTACGATTGGGACGGAAGACTCCACGACCGTCACCGTGTCGACGTAACCACCGGAGAAGGAGGAGGAGGAGACGGAAGCGGAACACGAAGGTGACTCGGGGGCCACAGTAAACCCTTACGGGAGTCGTCGCGGAGATGGTCACACGCGAACATCAGCGCGTAGAAGGAGAGTGCGAGGTCACTCCCTTAATTCCTGCCGTGCAACAGGAACATTGCCCCTAGGACGTCCCACCGGTGGGTCATTAGTCTTCTTCAATGTTACACCCGTTGAGCCAACAGTAACGTGTCCGTGACGTCGTACATCAGCCGGTACACACGGTCCGACGGGTCTCCGTTTCTGTTCGACAGGAGACACCCTCCATATAGTAGATGGCCAGTGCCGATGACGCTGTTCTCAGTGTTACTATCCCACTTCTATGTCTCCTTGAAAAAACACTTCGGGCCATGATGGAAGAGGATGTGGCACAGGAGGATGAGGATGAGGAGGAGGAAGAGGTGTAATTTCCACGGTTATCAGGCCAGTCATTCGCAAGTGGCTTGGAGGGTGGGTTCCTGCACCAGCATAGGCCAGGTCAAAAATATTCAAGTCAGGACACAGTTCTGGAGGACAAGGAAGATGAGGAGGAGAAGGAGGAGGAATCGAAGCAGGGTGGCACCCACGCAGCTCGTTGGCATCACTGGAGCGTGGCTGGGGGGATACAGAGGACACAGATGATATACCTCCCACAGAGGACAGCTTGTCTTTGCCTCTGGGCAGCCTGGCACACATGGCCGACTACATGCTGCAGTGCCTGTGCAATGACAACCGAGTTGCCCACATTGTAACTTCTTCTGATTACTGGGTGGCCACCCTGCAGGATCCCCGTTACAAGGACAACGTGCCGTCCTTAATTCCCTCACTGGAGCGTGAGAGGAAGATGCGCGACTACAAGCGCACACTGGTAGAGGCGCTGCTGAGGGCATTCCCAAATGACACCGGGGGCTCAGTGGAAGCACAAGGCGAAGGCAGAGGAGGAGGAGGAAGAGGCCACCAATGCAGCTGTGCCACTGCCAGCACCTCAGAAGGCAGGGTTAGCATGGCCAAAATGTGGTAAAGCTTTGTCAGCAACAAACAAACAGCCACAACAAACAGCACCACCAGCCGATAGACAACGTCTTAGCAGGAGGCAGCATTTCAGCAACATGGTGCAAAAGTATGTGTGCACATGCCTACACGTATTGACTGATGGGTCTGCCCCATTCAACTTCTGGGTCTCCAAATTGGCCACATGGCCTGAGCTTGCCCTTTATGCCTTGGAGGTGCTGGCCTGCCCTGCAGCCAGTGTATTGTCTGAATGTGTGTTTAGCACGGCAGGGGGCGTTATCATAGACAAGCGCAGCTGCCTGTCCACAGCCAACGTGGACAAGCTAACCTTTATTAAAATGAACCAGGCATGGATCCCACAAGACTTGTCTGTACCTTGTGCAGAATAAACATTTTGACCGGACTCACACAGACATTTGTATACTTGTTTTTTTGAATATGTCTCAATATTTTGGGGGCTACCCCAATTATAAACAAAAAAAACAGTGTTGGCTACCTCCTCCTCGACCACCGCCACTTCCACCTACACTGCCACGGTCACGGCCTAGTCAACCTCTAGGCTCCTACTCCACATCCACCCCCCCTCCCGTTTTTTTTAATTTGATTTTAATTTATTTTCCCTATCCCCATTTTTTTGTAAGGCACTTGCCCTACTCTTACCCCCATTTTACTTCCTTTTGCAGCCCACAAGCACTTGCCAGGACTTTGTTACAGCCATTTTTGTGCCTAAAAGTTCAAGTCCCGAATGACTTCAATGGGGTTCGGGGTCCGGTATAACATTCGGGTAACGTTCGGTGCCGAACCCGTACTTTTTCCCGAAGTTTGGCCGGACCTGCCGAACCCAAACATCCAGGTGTTCGCTCAACTCTAATTCTCAATTAAGAAGAAGATCAGCAGGGTGGCATTTGAACTGGATCTTCCTCCTTCCCTACGGATCCATCCGGTCTTCCACGTGTCACTACTGAAACCTGTTGTCCCCGACTCCTTCTCAGGACGGAGGACAGGTCCGCCAGATCCAATCTTGGTAAATGGAGAGGAGGAGTTTGAGGTGGAAGCCATTTTGGACTGTCGGAGGAGAGCTGATTCTACCCAGTACCTGTTAAATTGGAAAGGGTTTGGTCCTGAAGAAAATTCTTGGGAACCAGAGGGGAACATCCACGCACCTGGATTAATTCAGGCCTTCAAAAGAAACCGCCGAGACGGCGGCACCCAGCAAGGCATCCGGAGGCTGCCCCTTGGGGGGGCAATGTTAGGAAAAGCACCCCGCCCACATGCTTCCTGGCTGTTTCCGCAGTGGTGCGCACGATCTGTGTGCGTTCGCACGCGTCCGTGCGCGCGTGCATGCCTGAAGCGGCGCCAAATCGCGATATTTGAATCCTCTGCTCCCAGCAGCAAGTGCTGTCTGTTCTACAGCGTCTATGACCTGTGAGCCCCAGCTCAAACTTCTGTTCCTGTACTAATACTGCTTCCTGTTTGACCCGGCCTGACCTGACCTTCTGATACGCTGCCTGCACCGACCTGGCTATCCACGACTCTCCAATTGTCTGCTCCCTTTGTACTTCTGCTGCCCGCCTGATAACGAACCTTGCTTGGACTCGACCACTCTTCTGCCTGACCCATCTGTACTGCACTGCCAGCCCGTTGCTGACCCAGCCTGCACGACCATCCCTCTGATCAGCACGACCACCTGGATCATCACATCATCACCAGTGACCATCCAGCCCTCGTGCCATCCTGCACTCTTGGACTTCTGTCTGCTCTACCAGGGGTCCTTGAATCGGGTGCGCAAGAGCGGTTGTTCCCTGCACAAGACAGACTCCATCACCAGGACCGTGACAATTTCAAAGCAGGCTGGGAAGTCAAGATGTGCTGTTCAAGCTCTTTTAAAGAAGCACCAAGAAATGGGCAATGTTGAGGACTGTAGACTAATTGTTCAGCCCAGGAAACTTAATGCAGCACTTCATGCTTAATTCCCTTTGACATAGAAAGGTGCCCAGCAGTACCATCGGCATAGAACTGGTGGACACAAGTGGGGCCAAGGTATAACCATCTACTGTCTGGAGAAGTCTGGCCAGAAGTGGTCTTTATGGAAGAATTGTGACTAAAACGCCATACCTCTGATGTGAACAGTGAAGCATAGTGGAGGTTCCTTGCAATTTTGTGGCTGCATTTCTGCAAATAGAGTTGGAGATTTGGTCAGGATCAATGTTTCCTCAAAGCTGAGAAATACAGGCAGATATTTATCCATCATGCCATACCATCAGGCAGTTGTGTGGTTGGCCCCAAATTTATTCTGCAGCAGGACAACAACCCCAAACATACATCCGATGTCATGTTTTAATTTTTTTTTTTACATTTCTTCAGTTATTTCCTGGTTTTCAGGCCTAAGCAAATTACATCATACAACCCAGATGCCTTCAGAAGGGAAGGAGAGGCTTTCTAAGATAAGCACACCTTCCTGCCTACATGCACAAGCTAAGGGCAGATGGATTCCAGACAGTAAATGCTACATGAATCATTTGCCCTTATTCAAGATGGCCATACCTATGCTAGGGAGGTGTTTTTCAAAGTAATTTCTCTGCAAAGTTAAGCACAGAGACATGGATGGATGGCTTAGTTTGCTTTGAATATTAAAAAATGAATTAAATAGTGTTTTTTGGTTTGTAATGCTCAGTTGCAATGTGGTTCCGCTTTACGCACTATCCTCAGTGTAAAGAAGAACAAGGAGTCCTGGAAGTGGTGGTTTGGCCCCCCACAGAGCCCTTATCTCAACATCATCGAGTCTGTCTGGGATTACATGAAGAGAGAAGGATTTGAGGCAACCTGCATCCACAGAAAATCTGTGGTTGGTTCTCCAAGCTGTTTGGAACAAGCTACCGAGTTTCTTCAGTTTTTTTAAAAGTTGTGTGCAAGTGTACCTACAAGAATTAGATAATATAATAATAATTAGATAATATAAGAAACAGTGCCGCACAATATATTAAATCATCCAGTATTATCAAGTGTAATGAACGAAAGGAAACTCCGGACGACCGCACTCCTTTGCAATATTTTAATAAATCCAAATCCATGTGTACAGACAAGAGATAAAAAATGCTAACGTGTTTCACGCCATCCTAGGGGCGCTTACTCATAGCTGGTGAGGCATGGGTATACATACATATATATATATGAAAATACTGATGATCACTTCCCATGTTCAGCCAATCACCACACAATCAATCAGCTGTTACTTGTTTAGTTATCATCAATTCCTTTCAAAGCTCATAGCTTTCAACAGAATCGGCACGACATGGTGCAATACACTAGAGGATCGCACGCGGAACACACTGAGACAAAGAAAGTCTCCATGCGTACCATCGCAGGTCTCTCCGTGATGCTCAGCAAGTCGGCCTGTCTATAGGAAATTCAAATGCACAGCAACATAAAAAATAAAATAAAATAAAAGTAAAACATCATTATGATTTTTGTTACAAACATCCAAGTGAAAATGTAGCATGTGAAAGACACAATGTATCAAGAAACTAATAACAAGCAAGAACAGCGACGGACTGATACAACACTGGAAACATGTGGGTTCCAATGATGTATAGATCACTGGAGAACCCTTTGTCTGTGATGATCATAGATTTAGAGGAATGTACCTTCCGAGAACACTTCAGCAAATAATACACCTAAGAGTGAACTCTATGCACACAGACAATAGGGTCCCCCAATAAAGTACTAATCTCGACTCTATTAACTAGCCGGGGTTCAAGAAATTCTATGGAGAGGGAGGTGTTAAATGGAATACATTAGAGGATCACTAGACCTCTATCCATCATAGAAGTGGGACACATCCCATTCAAAGTTAAGTCCCTCAGACATTCTAGTGCCAAGAAAGAATATCCAAAACACCTCCCTTCTGCAAAGAAGCTTGAACCTATCTCCACCCCTGACTGGAGACATTATTTGCTCAATCGCCTGGATTCTTAGGTCAGAGACATCTTTCTGATGTACCTCATTCCAATGTCGAGAGACATTGGTGGGATGGTTCTTACTGATGTCTCTGAGGTGATCGCCCAGGCGATCTCGCAGTCTCCGTGTTGTACGCCCCACATACTGTACCATGCAGTGTGTGCAGGTGATGATATAAACCACATATCTAGTATTGCAGTTCATAAACCTGCTAATATCAATACATTTATTATTTGCAGTGGATCGTACAGTTTCCCCTCTTTTCACAAATGGGCAACACTGACATCTATTCGCCCCACATTTGAAATTCCCTTTAAAGTTTAGCCAATGTGGCCGCCTAGAGCTACTCGAAAAGAGACTAGGGGAGAGTGATGAACCTAGGGAATTGGCTCTTCGGGCTACCACTTTTAACCCTTTATCCAAAATGCAGGCATATATAGGGTCATGACGTAGTATAGGAGCATGTTTCAAAATTATTTTTCTAATCTGTTGAAACTCTACACTATATGGTGTGGAAAAGACTGCGCACCCACCAGACGCCGATGCTCGGCGTGTAGGTCTATCACAGCGCTGTTTGTTGAGTGATACTCCATCTGCGATTTTAATCGCTCTGTGTATGGTTTGTGTTGAGTATCCTCTTTCCAAAAAGCGCTGTTGCATTTTAATTTTTTTTTTTTTTTTTTTTAATTTTTTAAAGTGATCATCAGTATTTTCATATATATATATATGTATGTATACCCATGCCTCACCAGCTATGAGTAAGCGCCCCTAGGATGGCGTGAAACGCGTTAGCATTTTTTATCTCTTGTCTGTACACATGGATTTGGATTTATTAAAATATTGCAAAGGAGTGCGGTCGTCCGGGGTTTCCTTTCGTTCATTTGATCAAGCATCTTGAACCTGCACCCTCTGGGACTGTGATACTGCTGGAAGAGTCAGGTGTTCTGGAGCTGTTCACCTTCTTCTCATATATTATCAAGTGTACCCTAGTGTGTATTCACACAAATTAAAAATAGTGTTTCAGTTCATACAGTATATATACAGTACAGTTCAATTTTACTAAATCCACCCTGGTGTATATCCAGCATCTTCTCAGCAACTACACTGTGGGCAAAGGAAATACAGGAGAATACTGGAATCCCAGGCCAAAAGGGGAATATCACTATTGATCTGCACAACATTAGGTCCATTTGATAAGGTGAAAGAGGTGACACACTGGTGATGGGCAAGAACAGAGTGAATATTGAGTCACATTTCAACACAGCTTAATGCACTTAAAGTGGATTCATGAAATTTGAGCTGGGCAGATATATCTGTAGTGTTTTGTTATCTCCCCCCCCCCTGCCAATCTAGATTGGGGATTAGTCAGAGTTTCCCAAATACCCATCAGTTGCACCTTCTCTGCCCCACTCCCCTTTTCCAGAATTTTCTGCAAAAGCAAGGAGGGGTCAACCAAAGGGTGTCACCACCTACAGTCACCAGCCACTCCCTGGACTACTCCCATGCCCATAATGAAAAAAATCAGGCCTGATTAAATTTACCTACTCTAACACCAAGAATCCTCATCTAGGAACTACCTAATGTAGAGGGTGCTACACTCACCCCCCACCAAAAAAATCAGCTGGTCCCTCAGCTGAGGAATTTTGTAAATGACTCCTAGGCCCAGAAACAAGGGCATCCCATAACCTAACAATTGGAAGGGGGAAAAAGGGAACAAACTTGGAAGGGGGAATATACAAATAATTTGCATACAAAAATAGATACCATTCTCTGTAAATTATTTATATATATATACAGCATATCTACAATCCTAACTACCAATCCTGTAACTAGGAGCAACAACACAATTGTGAGCTAGAACACAGCTCGCACAAAAGGGAGGCTCTGCTCGCAGAATAGGAATCCATTTTGACTCTCGCCAGATTGGATGGACAGCCGTCCCATCCCAATGATCCTAAAAGAAGACAAACATCCTAACCTGCAAACTAATTAAACACAGTAACGATCTACTGAAAGGGGGTTATAAGCCTCCCAGTAGAGCAAACAATATCACACACTTTAAACTCTTGCACCTATCTGGTCTGTCAGCGAGGGGTTATATCCCACTGACAGAGACAGAGAAGGGAAAAAAGAAACACATCAAGACTTTCTTTCAAAGTTCTTTTTAGAGGTCCTTATTTAAGGGGCCCGTCCCTGGACAATAGCTCCAAAAGTTAGTTCAAGAAAACAGATCTCATCCACAGCGTCCTTCCATGAAGAAGATCCCTCACTTGGCACCTGGGTGGCAGGCTGATCTGTTCTGGCAGGGTCAGGGAAAAACAAAAACACAACCCCTGCAGTCTTCGAGCAGTCCTGTGTCTTTGGTTTCTACAAGAAAAGCTGTAGTCCCTTTTTTTTCTTAAATGTAGAAAACGTGGGTCAGGCAGCCTCTTCCCACCTTCCCCTCCTCCCCTGACATAAATGGAGTAGCTCCTTGTAGGCTGGTTCGCTTTCACCACATGGAACTTGTCTCCAAAAATGGCACGCCCCAGACTCCACTCCTGCTTCAACTCCACAAAGCGGTTCCAGGTATCACAGTCCTGCCATCTCTGGGGTTTGGGGATGTGCAAATAGTTCCATATCATCTCGTTCTCCCACTCCTCCCTGGAGCTCTCAACTATTTCCATGATATGGGAAGGGATGCATGGAAAGTCTAGGCCCCACTCCAAGGCAACTGTGTGTTGTACCTCCCGCTGGAACCAGGAGAGGCTAGGCAACTCTTTAGCTTTCCCTCTCCCTGGCTGGATCTGGGTATCAGGGGATCTGACCACCCATTGCCGATAGGTACTTGCCCTGGTCTGGGTAGTGGAGGGCCTATTAAGGAACAGCTGACTGTAGGAGTTAGGGCAATGACTGGCTGCATTACGTGAGAGACAGGTGAATCCTGGACGAGACCCCAAATTTACCCAATGCCAACACTTGCAAAGCACAGGTGAGACCTGGAAGGATATTTACCAGGCCTCCATTTGTCTTGTTTGGCCTAGCTATCACACGTGAGACCTGGTGTAATTTACCAGGCCTCCAGACCACCCTTGGCCGGGCATGGGGTTAAGGTTCTCCTTGTGTAGAAAGTTAATTTGTTGGTGCTAGCTAGCCACGATAGACTGCAACTCCCAGCCCATCATTACACTGTCCATGACACCAAATCCCAGTCTCTCCCTGCACCTCTTCCAGACTGTCTTCCTCCCAATCTGCTTTGTGCATCTCCACTTCCCTGGGCTGTGTCACACACTGACAACCGGTGAACTTCTCCTGGAGACCTCTCTGAAGTACACTTCTTCTAGGGGTGTACTCACTTTTGTTGGCAGTGGTTTAGACATTAATGGCTGTGTGTTGAGTTATTTTGAGAGGACAGCAAATTTACATTGTTATACGAGCTGTACACTCACTACTTTACATTGTAGCAAAGTGTAATTTCTTCAGTGTTGTCACATGAAAAGATATAATGAAATATTTACAAAAATGTGATGGGTGAATTCACTTTTGTGAGATACTGTATATATATATATATATATATATATATATAAGTTTTGATTTTTAAATAATATATATATTTTTTTGGCATGAATATTTTTTTTCTTTTGTTTATGAATTGTATATAATGGTTTGTCACTGAGTGACACACAAGTTGATAGAGGTTATTAATTCTGGGTCCTTAAATACCACATATATAGCACTTTATTGGCTATATTTATATGAATTAAAATTGTATTTATTTGTTTTGGATATACACCAGGGTGGATTTCGTAAAATTGTACTGTAGATTGTGGGAGATTAGCTTGTGTGGTTCACCTTTCCTGGGAAGAAGGCAGCTTGAAGGCAAACTTTCATAAAATCTGGCGGGTTGCCAGTTTTATTTGGTAAAAGGTTGCAAGTCATAAAACAAACAAAATAGCAAAACAAAACCTTGCCATCCAGCGCTAAACTACTATAGAGCAGGATACCTCTCTATACGATGTCAGGCTTTACCCTGACACCTCCAAACAAAACAAATGCAAACCTTTTCTCTTGCAGTCCTTAGAGCAACCAACTCTCAAGGTGTAGCACTCTCAGCGTAGTTCTACTGAGTCCCAAGCCAGAGCCCAACTGAGATCTCTTCCTGGTTATTTAAAGCAGCTGAAGAGGGATTTGGGTGGGCCAGAAACTCCGACTCCGCGGTAGCTGGCCAAACCCAGGTTGGACTCTCACTAGTCCACTCCAAGTGAACGCATGCAAGGCGACAAATATCGCCCGTCCACTATCACGCCTTGCATAACTCCACATATCCCCCCCTTTGCTCAAGCCCTGTGGCTGAGCAACAGTCAAACCCATACAGTGGACCCGGGAAAAGGCATTCACATTATTTTGCAGCTTTCCCGCCCTATGTTCCACTGTAAACTTCTAGGGCTGTAGGGAGAAAAAACACCTGGTCACCCAACAATTTTTTTCCCTGTTGTCACACATCCACTTCAGTCTAAACGGCCTGCCCAATAAATAATACCTTAGGGTCTCAAAGGCCCATTTAATAGCGAGACATACCTCCTTGACCATGGCATAATTCTCATGCCAGTTTAGTTTCCGGCTTAGGTATACAACCAGGTGCTCCTCTCCGTCCCTGATCTGGGAAAGTCTAAACCCTCAACAGAGGCGTCGGTCTGCACCATGAAGTCAGTGGTGACAAGCACCGATTGTATGCAGAGGGCTTGTTTTAACTACTGTAACGCCTTCTCGGCTTCGGGATTCCACTTCACCATGACCGGCCCCCTACCCCTTGTCAGGTCTGTCAAGGGGGTGGCAATACTGGAAAATTTATGTATGAAGCGCCTATAGTACCCCGTGATCCCCAGGAATGCTCCTGTTTTTTAGTTAGAGGTTGGAGCCATTTCTGGATTGCCTCCAGTTTGTTAGATTGTGGCTTAACGAGTCCCCGACCGATAATGTGGCCAAGGCATTTGGCCTCCTCTAGACTAACATGGTAAATTTGCTCCGGTTTTCTCTTCCCTGGCTGGTAACCTTTGTAGTATACCTCCCCTACTCTTTCCCTATCCTCAAAGGGACCTTGTACTTGGCCAGGAATTTGCTTTCCACAATGGGGACTAGCACTAGCACTCTATCCCCGGGGTTGAAAGTTCGGGTCTTGGCACCCCCGATTATAAACCCTCCTCTGAGCTTCCCAGCTCGCTCCATATGTTCGCATAACAGGGGCAGAACAGCTGCAATTCGATCCTGCATTAAGGAGACATGCTTAATGACACTTCTATACGGGGTGGCCTCCCCTTCCCACGTATATTTGGCAACATCTAGCAGCCCCCAGGGATGTCTACCATACAAGAGTTCAAACGGGAAATAACCCTAAGATGCCCGCAGAACCTCTTGTATGGCAAACATGAGGTATGGTAGTAGAAAATCCTAATTTCTGCCATCTTTGTCAACCACCTTTTTCAACATACTTTTGAGGGTTTTATTAAATCTCTCCATAAGTATATCCGTTTGGGGGTGGTAGACAGAGGTACGGAGATGGGAGATTTTGTACAACTTGCACAGATCCTTAGTAACCCTGGACATAAATGAGGTGCCCTGATCCGTTAAGATCTCTTTTGGGTTCCCTACATGACTAAACGCTTGGACGAATTCCTTGGCGATAGTCTTAGCGGAGGTATTCCACAAGGGAATGGCATCAGGGTAGTGTGTCGCGTAGTCCAGTATTACCAGAATGTGTTGGTGGCCCTGAGCAGACTTTACTACTGGCCCCACCAGATCCATGGCAGTTCTCTCGAACGGCACTTCAATTATGGGTAGGGGAACAAGTGGACTGCGGAAATGGGGTGACGGTGCAGACATTTGACACTCGGGGCACGACTCACAGTACTCTCTACCATCTGCATACAGCCTGGGTCAGGAGAATCACTGGGTTATCCTCTCCCTGGTCTTCTCCATACCCAGATGCCCCCCCTCCCCCATTATGTGACCATGGGCAAAGTCTAGCACCATCCTTCGGAAGGGTTTGGGAACCACCAGCTGTTCTACTTCGTCCTCACTGTGTTTTACCACCTGATGCAGCAGATTGTTTTTAAGAGCCATGTAGGGGAAAGACACCCCCCAATTAGGATCCACAGGTTCCCCGTCTATCATTTTAACGTTCTCTCTGGCTCTAGTGAGGGTGACATCTCGTAATTGCTCTGTACAAAAATCCTCCCTCCTGACCTCTAAGTCAGGGGTCACACTCTGTCCACTCTCATTATTAGAGTCAGAGAGGTTCTCTGGTTCATTAATCTCCAGATGAGAGCTTTCTTCCAGTTCCTTCGGCTCCCCAGCCATTACAGGAAAAGGAAGAGGGTCTCCTCCTTTCTCGGTCCTGCCAACCGTCTCCTCTTCCATTTGGCAAAAATGTTCTGGTGAGAGTTCCTGTGCTTCCCCAGCAGGGGGAGCTCTATCCTCCAGACTTTCCGTGCCCTCCCATAACCTCCAAAAATGGGGAAAATCCCTCTCCACCAGGGCCTCATGAAGCAGGGATGGTACCACCCCCACTAAATGTGTCACAATGCCCCAAGGGGTGACAATCTCAACCACCGCAGTCTGGTAGTCCCGAGTGTCCCCAGGAATGCAAATTACCCCAATTATGCTAGGGTGTAGTTTTGCAGGGTTCACATACTTGCTATTGACTAAAGTCACAACACTACCCGAATCGAGCAGTGCAGTGACTAGTTTCCCATCAACAGAAATCACACACATTTGTTTTTCCATGCGACTCTGACGTGATACAGAGTATGCGACCTGTGCAATAAAAAACATGCGTCTATTCATATAAACATTATCACATTGCATTGGTTGATCATTTAGAGGACAATTGGCAGCAATATGTCCCAATGTATGACATTGTTAGCACTGTATGTGCTCTACACCCAGTCCTCTCA
Source organism: Glandirana rugosa (assembly GCA_018402905.1). Lineage (NCBI taxonomy): Eukaryota > Metazoa > Chordata > Amphibia > Anura > Ranidae > Glandirana > Glandirana rugosa. The sequence goes on from BLSH010231583.1 coordinate 332,153, forward strand.
AGGGTCCCCAAGACCTTTCTGGCTTCTTTGGCCAGTCTCCAGGCCTAGGGCCCATAGTCTCTTTAGCTGTAGCAGTCTTAACAAACTTTCCCACGCCCTTGAACCCTGGAACAGTCTTACTGGGTCCGCTGGGCGATCTTTCACCCCTTGATTTATTGGAGTGGGGCGCAGATGAGTACCACAAGTCCTCAGCATCACTGTATCTCTCCATGAGGTCCACCAGTTGGTTTGCCAATTGGGGTCTCCATGCCTGACCCACTTCCTCAAAGTCGCAGGGAGCACCTGCATATACCAGTCCATGACCACACTCTCCACGATCTGGGGACCAGGTAAAGTCTCTGGCTGTAACCACTTCCTTGTGAGATGGATCAAGCCAAACGTTTGGGGGCGGTGTGGCTGTTCCATGCAGTAGGTCCACTGATGCACCCGTTGAGCTAGGGCTACCATAGTGACACCCAGGCATGCGAGCATCTCTGTTTTTAGCGACTCATAGTCCTAGGTCTTATCGGGTTCCAAATCAAAATAGGCTTTTTGGGGCTCACATGTCAGAAAAGGTGCTAACAGTCCCGACCATTGTTCTTTTGGCCATCCTTTGCGAAGAGCGACTCGTTCAAAAGTCGTGAGGTATGCCTCCACGTCATCCGCAGGTATCATCTTCTGCAGGTGGTATGAGGCGCATACCAATTTTGTTTCCACTGCCATGGGAGGTGCAGGCCCTTTCTTTAACTCCAGCAGGGCTTCCACAAACTGTCGGTTTGTCTCCTGTTGTGCTGTAATAGCCTGGCGACTCTCCTCCCGCTGAGCTGCAATGGCCTGCCGAGTTGCCTCCTGCTGAGCCGCCTGTTGTGCTGCAATAGCCTGGCGAGTCTCCTCCCGCTGAGCTGCAGCGGCCTCTGCAACCTGGCAGTTGGTTTCTCGCTGAGCTGCATTGGCTTGCAGCAGCGCCTTCACCAATTCCTCCATTTTGGAAAGTTGCCTGCTGAACTCCACCACGTGTGGGAGATTAGCTCGTGTGGATCACCTTTCTTGGGAAGAAGGCAGCTTGTAGGCAAACTTTCTTAAAATCTTGCGGGTTGCCAGTTTTATTTGGTAAGAGGTTAGAAGTCGGAAAACAAACAAAATAGCAAAACAAAACCTTGTCGTCTGGCGCTAAATGCCCACAGAGCAGGATACCTCGCTTTACGATGTCGGGCTTGTCCCTGACACCTCCAAACAAAACAAATGCAAACATTTTCTTTTGTAGTCCTTAGAGCAACCAACTCTCAAAGTGTAGCTCTCTCTGTGTAGTTCTACTGAGTTCCAGGCCAGAGCCCAACTGAGATCTCTTCCTGGTTTTTGAAGCAGCTGAAGAGGGATTTGGGTAGACCAGAAATTCCAGCTCTGCCACGGTGGCTGCCCAAACCCGGGTCGGACTCTCACTAGTCCACTTCAAGTGAAGGTATGCAAGGCGACAAATATCGCCCGTCCACTATCATGCCTCGCATACCATCCCAATATATATAAATTGAAACACTAGTATTAATTTGTGTGAATATACACCAGGATACACTTGGTAATATGGGATGATTGACTATATTGTGCTGCACTGTTTCTTATATTACCTTGTTCTATATAAATGTAAGTGTGAACACTTGTCCCCAGTCAGCAGAAGTATCAGTGCACATAAACATTTATAACAGCATACAAATTTGTGCTGAAGTAGCCACATGGTAGTTAAATCAATATTAACTACAAGAATTGATGGTGTTTTCAAGTCAAATGGTGGTCACATAAATATGTAGCCAGGAGCTTGGTATGCATACTCCCGGCATCAGAGACATTTCTGCCTCTGTGCTTAATGCGGCTGTTTCCCCTTTGTGTCAGTTTACAGTTCTGTGACTCTAGCAGTGACAAGAGAGATGCACTCTGGGGGTTGTAGTTTGCTTGTGCAGATTCACCCCCTGGCTGTTCTGCAGTAGAACTACATCTCCCATCAGGCTGTGCAGCAGAGGAGGGTTCCTGGGAGAAGAGGGACCTCATGGGAGAGACTATTTAAGCAGAGGCTGAGGCCTAGCAAGCTCTCTCTGAACAGCGCGGATTGACAAAGCAGGACCCTGTGTAGATGGTGGCTGACTTCCACAGACTGAGCAATTCAGAAACCCTGCAGGACTTCAGTGAGCAGCCTGAAAGACCTGCCCTGCACCAAGCGGAGCCTGTTCCTGATCCATGCATCCCTCTTGGGCAATCGATCCGGGAGAATCTTGGTGAAAGGTGGTGGAGGCCGATCCTAGGAGCCAGAGACTGGAGTGACCAACATCATCATCATCTCCACCCCTGTCATAATCATCATCATCCTCAGGGGCGGATACATTATCTGCATCCTCTAACTCGTGTGGTGAGCAGGCTGAAGCCCATCTTTACAGACACTGTGCATATGCAGCCAACTTCTTCACTGTTAATCAAGGCCTAGTTCTTTACTTTGGGCATAGAAGTAGAGTACAAGCATTCATTCACTATATGGAATTGCTGCTATTGGTAGTCCTGCAGCTTAAAGTCAGTGATCACTGTGAAGCTTTCCTAGTTCTGCTGCAGAGAAAGTGCATTGTATCATTGCAGTACACCTCCTGGGAATTTATTTTGTTGCATCAGCCTTTGTGTGGTATGTATCAGTCAATCTATAATAGCTAGCTGAAGATCAAAGAACTTTGAACTGCAACTACTCTTAATTCTCCCCCCCCCCCCACTTAGTGAGCCTAGACTACTTTGTCAGAATTTGTTATACAGCTGCATTCACCAAAGAGCTCTCTCCTTATCTACTGTTTGCTGGTGTTATACCTGTTTATCTACAGTTACCGGTTTTATACTTGTTCACCTACTGTTTGTTGGTGTCAGGTGAGTGAGCAGTAGAGAGTGGTCTGACACTTCAGAAGTCATTCCCCTGCTCTCCTGTGCCCCACTCTCATGCACAGTATACTGACCTGCTCATATACATGTTGGTTTAACCTATAGAGTCGTAAGTAATATATCTTGTCCTTCACTTGTGTTTAACACTAGTTCAATTTTGGGAATTACTGATATACCCTGTTGAATACCAATTCTTTTCAATCAATATATTTTGAGTAAACTCTATTGATTTCCTCAATCTTGTGTATTACTTTACTGTGCACTATTTAAAGGGGATCTAAAAATATGAGTGAACCCAGTGTGTCAGAGGTGGTAGAGGACTACCAGAGTCGGGGAAACCAGGGGGGGATTAACTTATCTTGCGACCCTCAACCCTGACCTTGGGCAGCGCTACAAATAGTTAAAAAGTGCAGTGCAAATACTCAAAAGTCCTAGAGAAAAAAACGAAATGAACATAAAGTCCAAGAGTAAAAAGGGTGAACTACAAGGCCCAGGAGGCATCAACAAGGAGAAATCCACGTGTTGAAAAAGGAGTCCAAACCAAATAAATCCAGTGACAATCCCTCCACCTCCAAAGCACTCGCTTCGCTCACCTTACAGAATGGACCTCTGACCTAACAGGTTGTCAACAGTACATATCCCATGAAGGGTGAAGTACATCAAGGCAATGAACATCAGGATCTCCAGACCAATTCCACCAGGGGAAAGATTGAGAGAACAAATCAAGTGCTCACTGGTTTAAAATGTTTCCAAGTCTTTATTAAAATACTACTCACATGTGAATCATGTGTAAAGCACATATTATGGAGCATATAGTAACATGTAGACTTTCAAATTGGCAGCAGGTAACGTCAGAACGTAGCTCCTAACAAAATTTGTGGTCACACCAAATTTTGATTTGAATTAGATTTCTCTTCTGTTCATTTACTTTCCATTTTGTTAATTGATAAAAATAAACTACTAACACTTCTATTTCAGAAAGTGTTCATAATTTACAGCACTTTTTCACAGCTGCCTAAAACTTTTGCACAGCAGTGTACATGTAGGCTTGGGCCGGCTGTTTAGTTTACGTGGCCCTCACAGACAGCCAGACGCCAGCCTTTACATATGGGTTCAAGGGCACATGAGTTTATCGGCCCAGATACTGTTCTGTGCACAGATTATGGCCTGAGGCCTAGACATTCCATCCTACTAGCCTTTCCACTGCCAACTCCCTCTTCCCTGAGAGTACCCACAGCCTTGGTCCAAGTGCATTCTTTCAGGACACAAGTGGCCAGGTTTGTGCCAGTAAACATACCTCTCACTCCATTGCATGTAATAGACACTTTTCTAGATATTCACACAGAGGCTCAAAGTAGTAAAACAAACTTCTTTACTTGCTTGAGATTAGCTAAGAACCATAACAATCCATATTCTGGCAAAAGCATAGTCTAAATACTGGCTTGAGCAAGACAATGTTGTTGTAGTCAGGAGCCATGAGGTGCCTTGTAGCTTATCCCGAGTAATGCTCAATCCTTCTCTTACACTTTATCTCCCCTATAATTTGTACATTAATCTCCCTGGAGGGGTGTAAGGAGAAAAAACAAATCGTATCCCTCAGATAGTTCCACACCTAGGGTCCCAAGGGCAGCCCCTCCCCAAAGGGGAGAGCACAAGCACCCTCTGTAGGTATTTCGCCTAAGCCTATCTCCTGGATCGTAGACCTAGAGCCTCAATGCCACCCATTTTAAATAGGGCTACCACCAGGAGAAGTCCCTTAAAGGGGACCCCTGCCTAACTTCACCTGCCTACATACAAACAGGAGATAGATCTGGTTTTTATTTTCATGGTACTGAAAGGATGTTTCTGCCACAAAGATTACAGGGAATCTGAGACTCTTGCTTTAAAAAAAAAAAAGATTTTTAAATTACAGACAAGCATCTTGCCTTAATCATAGATGGAATTTGGCTTTACATGTGTAAGTACATTTGACATTCTACTTTATTTATTATGCTGTAACAAATATTGGGGTTAAATTACTAAAACTGGAGAGTGGAAACTTTGGTGTAGCTCTGCATGGTAACCAATCAGCTTATAACCTCAGCTTGTTCAATTAAGCGTTAATAAAAAAAAATGGAAGCTGATTGGTTTTTCTGCAGAGCTGCACCAGATTTTGCATTCTCCAGTTTCAGTAAACCAACCCCATTATGTTCTATAATGTTGGTTATAGGCAGGCTGTTATTACCCTGTCACCATTTTGCAGCATTTTATTCTTGTATTTTTTTGTATGTACAGTATTTGTTTGGGTTCCCATTCAAGTACATATTCAGTTCAAGATTTCAATTTCTCATTGGCTGCACTGGGGATAGGTATTTAGGATGGCTGTATACAGCTGAAATGTGTGAACTAGGATTCTAATTTGTTTTACTGTATGTTCCTAGATATTTACTATTTTTCTATTTTGGACAATGATGGTGAGTCCTGGCATTTGGGGACTGTGAAACTGCACAAGGAGAGAGGTAGCAACCCAAGCACAATTGTCTTGGGTGGAAGAGGTGGAATACTTGAGCAGCACTAATTTTAAGCTGGGTGAAAAAAGTATAAAATGTCCTTTGAGCAAAGAATCAGGTTTACTTTAATGCTGCCCCTTGCTAATCTGTATGTATTGACCATCCCTTCAATCCTCTACTGCTACCCCTAACTGCCGGGAGTGAAGAGAAATATCTAGTCTGACACTTTTTATTTTACTTGTTACTCATTATCTTATATCACTTAAGGTGGCCATGTGCTGATCAAAATTTTGCCAGTTCATTATGAATCGTCCATATTGCAATCAGCATGCGGCCATCCCAGCTCAACAGAAGTTATTTGTTTGATCCATTTCGGTCGATGGGATATGCTGGAAAACTTTTGTCGATGAGCGATTGCAGCTGCTTATTAGTGTATTGTGACCGCAGTGAGTCCCTCTGTAAGAATACATTCTGGTAAATGTATTGATGTCAGAATACATTGTCCCAGTGGGGTTGTGGTTTCCTTAACCACTTCAGCCCCGGAAGGATTTCCAGCTTTAGGACCGGTGCCCTTTTTGCGATTCGGCGCTGCGTCGCTTAAACTGACAATTGCGCGGTCGTGCGACGTTGTACCCAAACGAAATTTGCGTCCTTTTTTTCCCACAAACAGAGCTTTCTTTTGGTGGTATTTGATCACCTCTGCGTCATTTCTGATCGCCGCTATAAACAAAAGAAGAGCGACAATTTTGCAAAAAAACCCAAATTTCTTACTTTTTCCTAAAATACAAATCCAAAAAAAAAATATAAAAAAACATTTTTTTTCACCGTTTTTGGCCGATTTATATTCTTCCTCATATTTGCGATAAAAAAAATCGCAATCGGCGTTTATTGATTGGTTTGCGCAAAAGTGGCCGCGTTTACGGATGATGAGAATTCATTTTTGGGGTTTTTATTTTTTTTTTATTTTTTACTAAAAATGGCGGCGATCTGCGATTTTTTGCGGTACTGCGATATTGGGGCGGACATGTCGGAACATTTTGACACTTTTTTGGGACCATTGGCATTTATACAGCGATCAGTGCTATAAAAATGCACTGATTACTGTGTAAATGCCATTGGCAGTGAAGGGGTTAACCTGCAGGGGGCGCTCTAAGGGTTAACTGTGTTCCCTGGGCGTGTTCTTACTGTAGGGGGACTTGCCTAGCTGGGGAAAGGAAGTGGTCACAGCCTTCATGTACGAGAAGGCTGTGATCACTTCCCTTCCCCCTCACACAGAGCGGAGGTCCGTGTTTACATACACGGACCTCCGCTCATTCGCTCCGGGGGGGGCATCGCGGGTGGCCGGCGGCAATTGAAGCCGCCGCACCCGCTCCCTGGCCCCCCCCGAACACAGTGAGCGTATGACGGCGTTTTGCGTTACAGAGCCACTTTGCCGCCGTCAATCTCCGATCGGCGGTCGGCAAGTGGTTAATCCACTTTTTTGTATGGATGAAGGAATCTATTTATTTTTGCGTTAAGCTTTACTCTGATATGGCAGCACTGGTAATTGTTTGTTCGGTCACCTAGTGCTGTCACATGAGGGTGGAGAGATATTATTTTGCCCTGTCATGCCAGGTTATGACTTGTATCTTACATAGGGTTTCCTATACTCGCTCCTTGCAACTACACAGCATGGTGGGGGAACAAACGTTACGTAAATGTTAATAACTGGTTTGCCTGCACTGGCAAAGCACAAGTTCACCTTAAAGCAGAGCTCCACCCAAAAGGTGAAGCTCCGCTTGTTTGCCTCCTCCCCCCCTCCGCTGCCACATTTTGGCACCTTTCAGGGGGGATGGCAGAGCGGGTACCTGGGCTTTGACAGATGGTACTTTTTAAGTTAAGAATACATTATTGAATAGAATATATTTTTGAAACCAGATTTTAGTGTGACTTTAAGGTTACATATATGACAATGAAAGGTTTAAGACACAATGCTGTTATTCTATTCATTTTATATCAAATGTTTTGCTTATTTAGATCTGCATGCTCATCCTGCTCTTTTGGAAAATCTTCTCTTCTCAGGATGGTCCAAAGATTGTCTTCAGGAGTGGGATATATACTTACGCCTTGCCATCTCCAGCATGCTCATGTTTTGTGTTGAATGGTGGAGCTTTGAAATTGGAAGCTTTTTAGCAGGTCGGTATCTACATTCTATGGATTATTTCACTGAGGTCTATTTGCTGTATTTCCTGGGTCCCGACACTCTTTGGCTCCTTCTACTGTCTCTTGAGCAGCTTCCCCTCTATAGGTTCAGGCAGCCTGTCCACCTGCAGACACTTGGTCAATAGGTCATCAGTGTGCAGCCTGATGGGTTCAGCTTCCTATTTAGGGCAACTAGTGAAACTCAAAGTAGTTTATTATATCATAAAAAATTCCACCCTAGGCGCTCATTCCCAATACAGATGGTGGTAGTGCTAAACTAGCTCACAGCTGTTAGATACAGAGCAGCAAGATGAATGAATGGGATCTGATCACATTCACAAGAGGCAAACTGGATATAATGTAATAGTGTAACAATATGAACTGTTGTAACAAGTTTTGCTGAAAACAGAAACAAAAAAAATTAAATAAATAAAAGCAATGATAAAAACAAATAGGATGTGTAATGTCAAAGTCCCAGAGAGAAGTCTATTGAACCACAAATGGTAACTGACACTATCTGAACACAGGCTGTCTATTCGATTGTGGCTTGGAAGAGCCGGTATCTAAAACAAAGGGAGAGGGAAGAGAGGCACCAAAGAGCCCAATATAGTGTAGTAATTCAAATTATAAGTGGCATAAATTAAAAACATAAGGTGATGCACTCACATTGCCCAATATAGTGTAGTAATTCAAATTATAAGTGGTATAAATTAAAAACATAAGGTGATGCACTCACATCACATAAGGTGATGCACTCACATATAGAGGTAGAAAATTGTCCTCTGTCCAAGGCAGATGGATGGCTCGAACTGCTGGTGGCTAGATAGAAAGCAAGCTGCTGGATATGTGAGGCAGGAACACCTATGTGAGTGGGGAGCAAAGCCGAGGGACAAGCTGGAGTGGCAGAAGCCCCTACCACAGATCTCCGACGTGTTGTCAGAAATTGCCAGGACTGTGCTTGGAGGAACTGCCGTGCGGGGAGGATATGACAGCCTGGAACCTCCGCCAAGTAAGTGTATGCCTCAGTGTCAGCTTGGAAGGGGTTTTGGAAGAACCATCAGCAGGTCATGAATGTCTAACAGGCAAAAGTCTTTCACAGGAAAACACAGCAGCGATTATCCAGAGATGTTGAGCAGGCAAAGGCGTCTGAGAGCTGATCCAGGCAGTTTATATAGCTAGGAGAGCTGGCTAACGAGCAGGAAATGGACATCAGGTGAGACAGAGTGGAAGCTGAGACTGGCAATTAACCATCAGCTTAGCAGCTTGCTCTGAGATGGGAGGGTTAAGCCGAGACCTAACAGTACCCCCTCCTCAACAACCCCCCCCCCTCAGGGGGGCCACCAGGTTTGAGGGGAAAATGTCTATGGAAAGCACGGAGGAGACCAGGAGCATGTACGTCTGAGAATGAGACCCAAGAACGCTCCTCTGAACCATATCCTTTCCAATGAACCAGGTACTGTATGTGCCCATGGAACCTACGGGAGTCAATGACAGATTGTATTTCATATTCCTTTCCTGAACAGGATGAGGACGTGGTACCGAGGTGGTGAAGCATACCAAAGGTTTTCAGAAGGCGACATGGAATACATTAGAAATTTGCATATTATAAGGCAGGTCTAAAGCGTAAGCCAATGGGTTGATGTAGCAAAGAATAGGAAAATATGGAAAGACCCAATAAACTGTGGTGCCAAGTTGGTAAGAAGGCGCAGGTAGGCATCTGCAGTCAGCATGGCGTCTGTACCTCTCATTGGCACGTCACAAATACTCCTGGACCTGTAACCAAGTGGAACGAAGACCACGGAGATGCTCCTCCAACGCAGGGATTCTCTGAGGAACAGGCAATATGACTGGTTGAAAACCATAATTCGCCATAAACGGAGAAAATTGGGAGGCAATATTGACGGCACTATTGTGAGCAAATTTCGGCCAAGGTAACAGGTCAGACCAGTTCTTATGGTGGTCAGAAATATAGCAACGTAAAAACTGTTCCAAGGACTGGCTAGCTCATTCTGCGGGCCCCATTGGACTGTGGGTGATATGCAGAAGAGAAGGAAAGCTGAATTCCCAACTGTGTACAAAAGACTTGTCAAAACCTGGACACAAACTGGCTACCCCTGTTCGAGATGATCACCTTGGGAAGCCCATGCAAGCAAAAATGGATGCCAGTTCCTTGGACACGGGCAACTTCTTAAGTGGAATACAATGTGACATCATTCACAATCGGTCAACCACCATAAGGATAACTGTGCTACCCTGAGAGTTAGGTAACTCCACAATAAAATCAATAGACAGGTGGGTCCAAGGCCACTCTCCATTGGATATGGGTTGTAGAAGACCCACTGAAAGATGTTGTGGTGTTTTGTTGTGGTGTTTTCTATACACACGGAACAGGCTGCTACGAAAGCGGCTACATCAGTGTGGAGACTAGGCCAACAGAACTTTTGAGAAATAGCCCAGATTAGTTGATTCTTCTCTGGGTGACCAGCAGCCTTGGGGGAATGGTAAGTCTGGAGCACAGCAGTATGGAGACTCTCAGGGACAAAGCAGCGGTCACAAATTTTCTAATTAGGAGCATGGATCCGAACAGCAAAGATCTTGTCGCCCAAAGGTGAAGTGAGACTGGTACGAACCATAGCCAGAATGTGATCAGGAGGTATCACAGGTACAGGAACCAATTCCATCTTGGAAGCTGAGGAAAACTGTTGCGACAATGCATCAGCCCTTACATTCTTCATACCGGGTAAGAATGAGACTATGTAATTGAAGTTTGAGAAGAACAGAGCCCATCGCGCCCTCCTGGGGGAGAGGCGTTTAGCCTCAGACAAGAATGTGTGATTCATGTGGTCAGTCAAAATGAGAACCGGAACAGTGGTACCCTCGAGGAGATGCCGCCATTCTTTAAGGGCTAAAATGACCACTAACAACTCTCTGTCTCCAATCTCGTAATTGCATTCCGCAGGAGACAACTTGTTGGAAAAGTAGTCACAAGGATGCATAACGCTCTCGGAGGTGGGACGTTGAGACAGAAGGGTACCAACTCCAGTCTCAGATGCATCAACCTCAAGGATGAAGGGTAATGTAGGATCATGATGTGCAAACACAGGAGCAGAAGCAAAGGCAGCCTTGAGAGTTTCAAAGGCCTTAATGGACTCCAGAGACCAATTCTGTGGGTTACCGTCTTTTCTGGTCATATCAGTCAGGGGTTTGACCAGAGACGAGAAGTTACGAATAAACTTCCGATAATAATTGGCGAAGCCAAGAAAACGTTGTAGTGGACGTAAACCCATGGGTCTGGCCACTGTAGTACTGCTGATAGCTTCTCTGGGTCCATCGAAAACGACCAGCAGTGGAAATGACATAACCCAGGAATTTAACCTGTTCACAATGCAAATCGCACTTCTCCAATTTACAATACAGGTTATTATCTCTCAGCCTCTGAAGCATACGGCAGACATCTGTGTGGTGGCTCTCTAGGGACAAAAATGAGTACAGCCCTCACATTTTTGTAAATATTTTATTCTATCTTTTCATGTGACAACACTGAAGAAATTACACTTTGCTACAATGTAAAGAAGTGAGTGTGCAGCTTGTATGAATGTGCAAATTTGCTATCCCCTCAAAATTACTCAACACACAGCCATTAATATCTGAGACCTTGTAACACTAAGGAATCACATGACACCGGAGAGGGAAAATGGCTAATTTGGCCCAATTTGGACATTTTCACTTAGGGGTGTACTCACTTTTGTTGCCAGCGGTTTAGACATTAATGGCTGTGTGTTGAGTTATTTTGAGGGGACAGAAAATTTACACTGTTATACAAGCTGTACACTCACTACTTTACATTTTAGCAAAGTGTAATTTCTTCCGTGTCGTCATATGAAAAGATATAATAAAATATTTACAAACATGTGAGGGGTGTACTCACTTTTGTGAGATACTGTATGAGGATATCGTTGAGATAAACCACCACAGATTGCTACTACAAATCTCAAAGGACATCATTGATGAACTCCTGAAAAACTGCCGGAGCATTGCAAAGACCAAACGGCATTATGAGGTATTCATAATGGCCTGTCCTGGTATTAAACACAGTTTTCCACTCATCGCCCTCCTTGATCCTCACGAGATTGTATGCCCCTCTCAGATCAAGCTTCGTGAAAATCATTGCTCCCTTGAGGCGGTCAAATAACTCCATTATTTAATTGTGAAACGATTGAGAACCATATAATCGATACAAGGTCTCAGTTTGTCACTCTTCTTTTTCACAAGGAAGAAGCCGGCACGAGCAGGAGACAAGGATTTTCGGAAAAACCCTAGAGAAAATGTGTCTGCAACATACTCCTCCATGGCTTTATCCTCAGAGACAGACAAATGGTAAACACGGCCACAAGGGGGTATGGCACCAGGTTGAAGGTCAATTGCCCAATCATACGACTGGTGTGGAGGCAAACTACCGGCTTGACCTTTATCAAAGACATCGCTAGGAGAGTGAAGAGGTACACAAAACCTTAGCCACTTTCTGAAAACATGTCTTACTGCATTGTGGCGACCACGAAAGAACCTCAGCACAAAGCCAATGAAAAGAGGGGTTGTGTCTCTGTAACCAAGGATAACCAATGACCACCGGAAAATGAGGAGAGAAAATGACTTGGAATTGGATTATCTCATGGTGAAGAGCCCCTACTGCCATGGTAAATGAGCAGTCTCATGAGTCACCTGGGCAGGCTGTAGAGGTCTCCCATCAATAGCCTCAATGGCAAGTGGACTGGCCTGAAGCTGCAGTGGAATCGAGTGCTTAGACACAAAGGCACTATCTATGAACAGGCCTGCAGCCCCAGAGTCGATTAGAGCCTGTATCTCGAAGGACGACTAAGACCAAGAAAGGATAACCAGAACCAGGGGCTTATTCTTACGGATGACTGGGGACGTAACAACACTACCTATAGTCTGATAACAAGTGAATGGGGGGCCCTCGCGCTACTACGAATAGATTAGTAAAAATAGCTATTGTCCAACTAAAACTATAAGTGTAGCTTAGCTTATATGTCAGTCAGACTGTACTCCGAATTACACTGGATTGTCAGTTATTAGTGGAGCCCAGCCGTTCTTGAATTGTGAAGAGTGGAGGAGCTTAGCTGATTGTCTTAAAGGTGAAGGATTCCCCAAAAGAGATCTAGGTGACTACTATGGGCATCTTGTAGCCTTTATTGAGGTGAGAGTTCTGGGAGCACGGAGATAACAGCACCTATCCAGCAGCCCTTTTGGTGGCGTACCACGAAGACCCTCCAGACTGGCTCATTCTGCATGATTGAAGCACCTTATTATTTTTTGAGCACTTTATGGTACCAAGCCACTTTGTTCGATGAATTCACCTTATTTTGTCACAGTTTCTGCCTCACGAGAGACTTTATATGTGGAAGAGTGGCAGAACATTTTAATCGTATTTTGAGGAGTTTTTTTGTGTCTATTCTTTTTTGGAGATCCGAAGATTTGTGTTATCACTTTCTTCACTTGTATGCACTATATTCTATATATTAATATTTGTTTTTAAGTTTATTTTTGTTTACAATATTGCTCTTATTGCACACTGAGACACACATGGTTATACTGTAAACAGTATATAGATACAACATTTATCTTACACTAGGAGGTGGGTCAGAGTGCGCAGTATAATTATCTTTACCACCTATAGTCTGTCCCCTACAGGACCTCAGGTGCAAGCATCCCCCCGGACGAGTAGGACAAGACTTCAAAAAGTGACCTGCCTGGCCACAATAATGGCACAATCTCTCCCTCACAAAAAAAGAAAAAGAAAAACACGTGTACACCCTATGGTTATCTCCTCAATCAATTTATTATTGCAGCACCAAGGTACAACTCACAATATATGCTCCTCTTGCCCCCTAAAAGGTACAGTGCCCCCAGTCAAACCATCCCTCACCCATACCCACCCAGTATCCCTTCCTCCCCCAGCAAAGTGGGTGCCTATCTAAACCCTCTACCCTCCCCCTCCCCTCCTCACCTAAATAACCCCTACCTGGAGAACCCGTGGGGAGAGCTCCCCCTGTCAAGTTGGAACCAGGAGACCACCAACCACTGCCCCCCAAAAATCTGGTACCCCTGATCTATGCACTTACAGCCTGGGTACACCCTGGAAACAACATAGGTATATGGGCATCCCAGGTATCTGAATGGAGAGCACCTCACCTTAAAAACCTCTGTGGGTGAGTGCGGAACCCCACCATCACAGAGAAACCTTGGAGCCCACCTACAGTTGTATGCAAAAGTTTAGGAACCCCTGACAATTTCCATGATTGTCATTTATAAATATTTGGGTGTTTGGATCAGCAATTTCATTTTGATCTATCAAATAACTGAAGGACACAGTAATATTTTAGTGGTGAAATGAGGTTTATTGGATTAACAGAAAATGCGCCATATGCATCAAAATGAAATTAGAGAGGTGCATAAATTTGGGCACCCTTGTCATTTTGTTGATTTGAATACCTGTAACTACTTAGCACTGATTAATTGGAACACACAATTGGTTTGGTGAGCTCATTAAGCCATGAACTTTATAGACAGATGCATCCAATCATGAGAAAAGGTATTTAAGGTGGCCAATTGCAAGTTGTTGTTCTCTTTGACTCTCCTCTAAAGAGTGGCAACATGGGGGCCTCAAAACAACTCTCAAATGACCTGAAAACAATGATTGTTCTACATTATGGTTCAGGGGAAGGCTACAAAAAGTTATCACAGAGATACAAGCTGTCAGTGTCCACTGTGAGGAACATAGTGAGGAAATGGAAGACCACAGGCACAGTTCTTGTTAAGGCCAGAAGTGGCAGGCCACATAAAATATTGGAGAGGCAAAGGCGAAGGATGGTGAGAATGGTCAAAAACAGCCCACAGACCACCTCCAAAGACCAACAACATCAACGTGCTGCAGATGATGTCACTGTGCATCGTTCAACAATTCAGCACACTTTGCACAGGGAGAAGCTGTATGGGAGAGTGATGCGAAAGAAGCCTTTCCTGCACACGCGCCACAAACTGAGTCACTTGAGG
>BLSH010231583.1:346979-362507 GCA_018402905.1 Glandirana rugosa
AAAACCTGGTAAGGAGGAATGTTTTGTAGAGGTCAAGTCAATCCAAACTACCAACGGCTCGTACCTGTCGGGCTAAGTTTAGTGGGGTGTCTACAAGTTACTATAAGTCCAAACCCCTGACCCTACCTGTAAGGTCTTGTAACATGAACAAGGAGACGTATTAACGGTCTCATCTAAACTCGTCACAAAACCCAGCAACAGAACAACTTTATAGGTCGGAGCCGTATTGAAGTTGAAACACTGACTAAGGAGTTGTAATAAGAGTTCTTAGACGACTATAACTCACCTTAGGTACGCTGGGAGTTGAAATTGGTCTAAGGGTCATGGTCGTGACCGGTGTGTCGGGGTGTCGTACTACCTTGGACGTGGTTTAAAATGATACCCATCGTTCATCTCAACTCGCTTGTGCCGAAAAGTTCGGGTCCCAATTGAATTCAATGGGGTTCGGGGTCCGGGGTAAAGTTCGGATAACGTTCGGTACCGAACCCGAACGTTTCCGGAAAGTTCGGCCGAACCCAACGAACCCGAACGTCCAGGTGTTCGCTCAACTCTACTTGCTACCCATAGTAAAATTTGGTGCAGGTTCCATCATGCTGTGGGGCTGTGTGGCCAGTGCTGGTACTGGGAATCTGGTTAAAGTTGAGGGTCGCATGGATTCCACTCAATATCAGCAGATTCTTGAGAATAATGTTGAGGAATCAGTCACAAAGTTGAAGTTATGCCGAGGCTGGATATTTCAACAAGACAACGACCCAAAACACTGCTCAAATCTACTCTGGCAATTATGCAGAGGAACAAGTACAATGTTCTGGAATGTCCATCCCAGTCCCCAAACCTGAATATCATTGAACATCTGTGGGGTGATTTGAATCGGGCTGTCCATGCTCGGCAACCATCAAACCTAACTGAACTGGAGATGTTTTGTAAGGAGGAATGGTCCAAAATACATTCATCCAGAATGCAGACACTCATTACAGGCTATAGGAAGCATCTAGAGGCTGTTATTTCTGCTAAAGGAGGCTCTACTAAATATTGATGTGATTTTTCTGTTGGGGTGCCCAAATTTATGCACCTGTCTAATTTAGTTTTGATGTATATTGCGCATTTTCTGTTAATCCAATAAACCTCATTTCACTACTGAAATATTACTGTGTCCTTCAGTTATTTGATAGATCAAATTGAAATTGCTGATCGAAACACCCAAATATTTATAAATGACGATCATGGAAATTGTCAGGGGTTCCTAAACTTTTGCATACAACTGTAATTGATCGGCTACTATGTACAAGGTAGCCAGGTCATATCTACAGCAGTAGTAAAGTTCCAAAGATGTGTAAAAAGATTGAAGCCTAAAAGCTTGTCACACGGATGGTGCAGTATTGAAAAGTTCATTGAACAACAGACAGCCGATTGGTGTATACTCCATGTGTAAGGCCATAGGTGTGCGCAGCCTATTGCATTAGGGTGTGCACCACAAAAACGCAAACATGAGTGTGTGTTTGTATATGTCAGAAGGGCAGATGGCGGTGTCAGTAGGGCAGAGATCGGTGTCAGTGATTTATTTTTATTTTATTTTATTATTTTTTTTATTTTGTTTTCTTTATTTTTTTTGTACAATATTATATTTTATTAATTGTTTTACAATTTTTAGGAGCCCTGCTGGAGGGCTTTGGTGAAATAACAATACCACAATTTCTAATGAGACATTTCCCTGATCGCTGCAGCCGTGCACTGCCGGCGACAGAAGCCGGGCCGAATGGACCAGCTGCCATACACAAATGTCGGCCCATGTGTACTAGGCTTTACTCATGCTCTGTAAAGTTTTATATCTGGCTTTGTGAGTAATGCTTTATAACTGGCATTGTTAGTACTGCAAAGCCAGTTATAAAACACTACGGAGCTGGTAATGTTTTGCTTACTAACTGGCTCTGTGAGTATTACTTAGTAATAGTAGTGCTTCCAAAGCCTGTTAAATACTCCATCCACAGTCCACTTTTCTGGGAAGAATGGTCACCCCTTCACCTTGAGCCAGGCACATGGCTGCTGAGGGAGAGGAGTGTCCAGAGACAGCAGGTGCACACCGACTGACACTGATAATCAGACATTCACACTACAGTTACGGAGAGGAAAAAAAGAACATAATTACCATTAGTAAAATGGCCTGGAGCATCTGAGACCCCTTCACTGGCAGGAAGTGAGGTGGGCATATCTCCCAACTTTTGAAAAAGCATAGTGCTGCTGACAGCTCTGAGGGTCAGAACTATAGCATGAAGCGGAGGAGGAGTTTCACAGCACTTCACTGGCTCCATGCTACAGTTCTGACAGGCAGGGAGAGACTCCTCTGGCATCCCTAATGTGAGGGCAGCAATGTGGGCAGTTGTGGCCCCGGGACCTGGGGCACCCACCAGCAAATGTGGGCCATCTTCCCCCGTGCATGGTGCAAACACACAGAAGCATGTGGAGTGCATCTGTGTGACAAGGCTAGTTCTTCTTACTTTTTAAAAGTGCTGACAGGCAGGAACAGGGTTGCTGAGAGGCGGGATCGAGGCCACTGGCAGATGGGATCGGCAACGGCATGGAGACTGCTGAGATGCGGGATCAGGGCCGCTGAGAGGCGGGATCAGGAGCCGAAGAGGAGGGCAGAGCTGAAAGGTTCTGCGGGCGCATATACTGAAGGTGCTGATGGCCTCAGTCATGGCTTCTGTCCCTCCTCCTCTCCAGCGACTGGTTGTCATGGAATGGCTTGATGGGCGGGAATGAAGACACTCTTTCCACTCCTCCCACCACCTCCCAGCATATCGGAACACCAGCAGCTAGTCCTGCATATTAGAACCCGCGGCTGGCCCTGCAGCGGCCCGGGCCCACCGGGCAAACGCCCGGTGTGTCCTATGGCCAGTCTGGGCCTGGCTTCCACAGTAGCTGCAACGAGATCAGCTGCAGGCTAATCAGGCTGAGTGAACATCAATGGATTCTATGTTGAAAGGTTTCCATGGGTTCCTATGATCTTTGTGGCTAGTAGTGCATCAGGGGTTGGGGGGTCCACTGCTGCTTACATGTTTCGTTCCTCCTAAAACTTCTTCAGAGCATATCTTTCCCTCCTCCTAAAGGCTCTCTCATCCACAGAGAGACGTGTGAAGCCCAACTGCATGGATTCTACCTCACTGGCAGGCTCGGAACCAGGAAGTATGGGAGGTGAGGGAAGCATGGGTGGGACTACAAAGCTTGGAGCCAAATGTACAAGAAGCTTCCTCTGAGTCTCTCTCAGAGTCTGGAGATTTTATCTGAGAGACCATGAGAAAAAGCAGCAATGAGAGCCTCATTGTTCCAAGCAACCTCTGCTATCAGAGTACAGAATTCAATGGCATTCAATCAGCAACAGTTCCAGTACCCTGCTTGATGGACATGAGGCTTTTGGCAGCAGTAGTGGAGCGTGCGGGAAAGTCAAATACCCTTTTAAAAGAGGCCAAAACTCTGGGTAACTCTGGACATGTTTTTGCGTCTCCATAGTTGAGTTGCCCAGGCCAAGGCTCTGTCAGAAAGCAAAGAAATCATGAAGCCTATTTTGCTTCTGTCTGTGGGATAACGCCTGGGGCAGCATCTCAAAGTATATCCCATCCTGGTTGAGAAACCCTCTGCATTGTACTGGATCACCCCCAAATCGCTGGGGAAGTGGAGCCAGACATACCCCCTGTAGAGGTAATATTTGAGGAATGGCCTGCAACATAGGTTGTGCCAGAACAGCCACCATAGGAGAAACCAGATGAGCAGTGCGATTCAGGAGCGTCTGTAACGCTATGGCAAACTGATCCACGCAGTGATCCTGCTCATCGAATCTGGAACAAATATTACCAGCAAGTGGATTCACTGCATCTTCTGAATTCATGGCCTTTGCCTACTGTCAGGAACCTTGAATCAGACTGAGACAGAAGTGCAGTTAAAATCACACTATTTAATAAAAATGGTAAAATAGAACAAACAGAGCAAAGTCAAAACATAGCCAAGGTCCGGTAACTAGAGCGGATGGTTGGAGCAAGCCAGAAAACAGGGATCCAGAGATCAGCGAGGTCAAACAAACAGCATGCATGGTCAGGAGCCAGAAGGGAAGTTAGCTGAGCACAGTCTTTAATCCAGAAACCAGAATGAACATCAAACAGGCAAAAGTCTTTCACAGGAAAACACAGCAGAGCTTATCCAGAGATGTTGAGCAGGCAAAAGTGTCTGAGATCTGATCCAGGCAGTTTATATAGCTAGGAGAGCTGGCTAACAAGCAAGATATGGACATCAGGTGAGACAGAGTGGAAGCTGAGACTGGCAATTAACCCTTAGCTGAACAGCTTGCTCTGAGAAGGGAGAGCTGAGCCCAGCGCTGACACATTTTCAGTTCCACCCGAACTACCTACCTTCACTGAGGTATTGTGAATCCAATATGATCCTCAGGGTGCCCATCTGAAAAACAGTATAAAAAATATTAAAGACGTCCCTCACAAGGCTGCACCTAAAATGGCGCCGCCCCCATCTCCTCACACAGACTTAACTCATGCTGCTAAGCAGAAACAGCAGCCACAAGACAATTTTGAGTAATCTGACCGTGATTATGATACCTCTTCACAAACTGTAAAAGCAGACTCATTACACCCTAATACAATAAAACAATTTGAAAAGATGCTGCAGAAAGCTTTAAGACAAACATCTGACCATAGTCTAACTAAAGAAATCTATGAATTAGGTCAACGTGTATCAGACCTAGAAAATAGAGTTGAAGACGTAGAAACAAGCATACAGTCTTACATATGTGAATTGGAAAATCTTAAAGAAGAAAATCTCACTCTGCAAACACGTTTAGAAGATTTTGAAAACAAAGCACGCCGCTCTAATTTGCATATTCGTGGGATTCCTGTGGCAATAGTGGATCTTCAGTCTACCTTGACTGCCTTAATCCAAGAATTGCAGCCCTCATTCCCTGTCGAACATTTAGGCTAAATGCACACTGAAGCTGAAAAACGATTTGGGCATTTTTTTTTAACAGCCCATAAACACCCTTCTATGTTATCCTATGTGTCCATGCATACATGGATGTTTATTGTCGTTTATCAGCAGTGGCGTTTATGGGCTGTTGTCTGAACGCCCTAAAATTGCTTTCAGGAGTCGTTCTTCTGACCACATAAAACATTGAATGCTTAAAAACGCTCATAAATGCCCAAAAATGCTCAAAAACACTCAAAAATGTGGCTCACCAGCCTTTTTGGTAATCTTTGATCCATTGGAAAAAAACAAAAATGCTTCTAGGCGCAAACGTGGCAAAATGCCGCTAAACGCGGCTAAACGCAGCATGGAAAATGTGGCCAAATGGCCGTTTTAAACGTTGGTTTATAGCTGTCAAAAAAAACGTTCAGGAGAGGTTGAAAAAGCATCCCGTGCGCATGGAGCTTTAAGAAAAACAGAAGAGCGCCTCTAAGTGTAATATTTATTGGTACATTGGCATTCCAGCAATATAAACTCACATAGGTAAAGGAAGATCGGCTCATCTATAAGTGAACTCTAGGAAGGGATGCATTTTCCAGTGCTATTATTCCTTGATGGTTGTAAGGCAGCGGTATGACTGGAAAATGTTTGGGTAGCTGGCCGGCACATCCAAGTTGTTTCCAAATGTGAGGGAGGTAAAGTGGCTTGGAGCGCAACAGCTGACAGCGTGTATCGTCACCGGGGAACAAGAAATCACAACGTGTTTCAGAGCATGCACGAGGCTTGTACAGAACATGCACGCTCCTTTGTCAAGTGATATGGGGATAGGGGAGAGCCCTGGTTAAATACAGAATGACAGTGGCAAGTGATTAACTATTTAAACAATGTAGCAAGGTTAATGTGCAACTGATCAGACTCTCAAGCCTGCTAATTAGGATGCAACAATAAAACAGAACGGATACACAATATATACATTTATGCGTGCACCCAAAAAAGGAAGCTGGGCTAACATTTGATTAAACCAGTCTATAGACAAGACCAGCTGTCCTAGTGATCTAAAACTTATCGGTGCACAGTACATAATTATGCCAATGAATTTATAAAAGCTAATAAAGTTGATTACTGTTAAAAATATAAAAAAAATATATAATATATGTGGATCTTCAAAAAATATAGATTTATATAAAAGCCTATATATCTATAAACAATATATATATATATATATATATATATATATATATATATATATATATATATATATATATATATAAACACACATATATATATAGATACATATGCTTACATGTACAAAGGGATGGATTTTAACTTTTTAAGTAATTATATGTCATGAATTAAATAAGATATAAGACTAGAACTAGATAAATATATATAGTGTATTAAAGAAAAGTTGGATTATATAAGAATAAATGTATACCATTTGTACATAACGGAAAACTGAAAATACAGATATGAATACCAACTTAATTCTACTATGTAAATAAAATTAATGTTATTGGTGATATAAATATTAGATCAATTAAATTTATGTTGGGCATGTTAATATATATTACCTATACCAGAGGCATATGTAACCAAGATAGGTATACATGCAGATAAATAAGACTGTAAAAACGAATTATGTGGATGTGTCCACCTGTGCAGTCCTGCACTCGTGGATTATCTAAAGTGGATTATTATATATGTATGTATGTTTACACATAAATGAGTGTAAAATATTAAGATCTCTCTAGCAACCTGAGAACAAAGTTATGAATTGGGGGAAAAGAAGATATAAAACAATATGAATAAGTATAATAAGCACAATAGTAGAATACATTTTCTTGGCTATAAAATGGTACTGATTTCGATTTCCTCGGTCATGCCATTGGGCAGCAAAGTATCGAGATTATATATCCAGGACGTTTCGCGCTCACATAGTTTTGCGAAACGTTCTGCTCCGGATAGAGTTTTGGGAATAGCTTTGATTATCCAAACCTGTAGGCCTGTCGTGGAATTGTTATGAAAATTTTAAAAATGCCGTGGGACACTGTTTATCACACCTGTTCTATGAACAGGCGATGTTTGCCAAGGCATTGTCGTAAAGGACGATTAGTGCGTCCCATATATAATTACTTGCAGGGACACATGAGACAATAAACGTCATAATCAGTAGAACAGTTATAAAAATTGTCTACAGTGTAGGTCTTATCCTTGTGAGTAAAATTCTTTTGACCATGTCTCAAATAATCACAGGTTTTGCACAATGCCTTACGGTAACGATACATTCCTTTAAAGGGGATTAAACATAGAGGGTTTTTTGCTTTAGTTTCCTTTAGCCTGCTAGGTGCTATTTTGTTCTTTATTGTTGGGGCCCTCCTATAAGTAACTCTGGGTCTCTCGACCAAGATAGATTGGAGGTGGAGGTCTTGTTTTAGAATGTCCCAATGTTTATATAGGATGTTTCCATCTCTTTATGCTTATCATGGTACCTAGTGATAAACCTGACTGGAGGATTTTCTTGAGATTTCTCAACTTTGGGCGGTTTTCCAGGAAGGAAAGTGTTGTAAGCTTGTTCAATAAGCTTGTCAGGGTATCCTTTACCAAGAAATTTAGGTTTCAGGTGACTACTCAGAGCTACATAATCACAATCCCTGAAACAATCCCTAAAACAGAGTCAGCAAAATTGACCTTTCAGTATATTTTTAAGCCACTGAGGGTGGTGAAAACTGTTGAAATTTAGGTATGAATTGCCCACAGTGCGTTGGTGTAGTTGCGGCCAAAAATCTTGTTGCCTTCATGGCCTATTTCGATATCCAGGAAGGCCAGGGTGTCCTTATCCCAAACAGAGGTAAATGATAGACCTAAATGATTGTTCTTACAGTGTGCCACAAATGACTCTATAAGGGTAGAGGGACCATCCCAGATAATGACAACATTGTCAATATACCTCCCAAAGAATACTAGATGCTGGGCAAAGGGGCTATTTTTGCAAATAAACAAATTTTCCCAATAACCCATGGTTAAATTAGCGTATGAAGGCACAAAATTAGCCCCCATCACAGTCCCATGGGTCTGTAGGAAAAAATCACGATCAAAAAGAAAATAATTGGGTGTTAGGTAGAACAAGGTCGCATCTAAAATAAAGGATGCTTGTTTGAGATTTAACATGGGGTCTAGTAGCAGAAAGTGTTGCATGGATTGCATGCCAATGTCATGGGGTATGGAAGTTTAAAGTGAGTTTACATCCAGGGATAACCATAAATAACTATCTTCACAAGAGTAGGGAGCCAGGAGTTCTAGGAGGTGTATGGAATCGCGAATATAAGACTGTAGGTTCTGGGCTCGTGGCTGTAGAAAGGTGTCGATATATACACTTGTTATGCTATTTATTGATGCCACTATAGATCTATCAGGAGGACATTGTTGCTCCTTATGGACTTTTGACAAATGGTAGAAGTATGGCGCACTATACATTTTTTTAAGTAGAAAGGTGGCTTTTTTTTGTTGATAACCTGAGCAGAAATAGCTGTCACAGTAGTTTCATGTTATGCTCCAAACAAAACTCCAACATCTTTCCTTTCTCATTTACTACAGGTGGTTGAAACTCCTAAAATGGGCACGCTATTAATTTGTGGAGTTTCAAAACAAGTCCTTTATCCATTTGTTGATAAATCCCCAATTCCCACCATCTCAATTTCTCGGAAACATTAATTTCCACAATTAGCTCAGCAATACTCTATTAGACTCTTGGCATGAATTAAACCCTACAAAGCTCCAATTTACCTTTTATTCTCATCCTCATAAATCATTTTCTCAAATTGATCATATATTATTCACAATAGGTATAACTCCTGAACTTCTTTCTTCATCTGTAATTCCTTTTACATGGACTGACCATAGTGCAGTATTAACCACTTGTACCTTCCTAATTCCTAAGACACAAGACCCCACATGGCATATTAATAATTCCATACTTTCTCATCCTTCTCACTACATAGATCTGGAAAAAACTTTAAAAGATTATTTGATCAACAATGCAACTCCTGATATCTTTCACTTAACACTCTGGGAAGCATATAAGGCTGTGCTCCCTGGCGTTTGTATTTGCCAGGCCTCTTTTCTGAAAAAAGAAATGTTTGCTGCAGCAAAAGCTATAAGCAGAATTTAGTTCCTCTCACGCACTCTACCAATCGAATCATACTCCCACGACCAAATAGCAATTAGATAAAGCACATCTTGATCTTTTACTCTGAGACTCCGCAAATAAAGTATTAAATAAATCTAAAACATCTGTTTTACATCAAAGCCAATGAACCTATTACACTCTAAACCAATATATTTGGAACTTTCTCAAGATATGTACACCAGTAATCCTGTGAAAATCCTTCATACCTTTCAAAAAATCTTGCTTTCTTATAAAATAAGATGAACCTTTAGATCAGGCTTCAGCAGATTCTTTCTTCTCACAAATCACACTTCCTACTATTCCCTTGGCCCATCAAGACTGACTTGAGAATCCTAACTAATGAAATAATGGTGGCTATTAAATCTCTTAAATTAAATAAATGTCCAGACCCAGATGGCTTTTTCGCATTGTGGTATAAGAAATTTGCTTATATCCTAGCTCCATTATTATCCGAAGCCCTTCATTTCCTTCTTGATGTTCATTTCTTTTGACCTCAAACTTTAACAGCAATTATCTCAATGATTCCCAAACCACACGTTGATGAAACATCTTGCTCCAACTATAAATTTCTCTGCTTAACTTAGATATTAAACTTCTAGCGAAAGTCTTAGCAACACGTCTAAATAATAAAATAGGCTTTTTAATAGACAGAGACCAAGTAGGCTTCATTCCAAAGCACCAATCAGGAAATAATATACGTAGGGCAACACTATTTATGCATGCTGCTGAATTGCAACAAATTCCTCTTTGCTTCTTATCCCTAGATATCAAGAAAGTATTTGATATGGTTTCATGGCCCTACCTATGCCTCCTCTCATTATATGATAAACCCAAAGCCTATGTAAAATATGAACAATATAAATCTAACCCATTTAATATTTGTAGAGGTACTTGTCAAGGTTGCCCACTTTCTCCACTTGTATTTGCCCTACTCATTGAACCCCTTGCCCAATCAATTCATACTGACCCTTCAATTAAAGGGCTAGAATTAGCTGTACATCAGTATAAAATTTGTCTATTTGCTGACGACATTTTAATATTTATGTCCTCCCCACATATCTCCACCCATAACCTTATTTGGAAACTTGATCATTTTGCTCACATTTCAGGCCTAACCATTAACCCCCAAAAATCTACGATGCTAAATGTCTCTTTATCCCTTTCAGAAGTACAACAAGTTCAAATATCTCTCACTTTCTCGTGGTCAAATATCCGTCTCCCCTATTTAGGAGTTACTCTAACACCCAATCTCTCTGAACTCTTTATAGCCAATTTCTCTCCTATTTTACAACTAATTAGTAATCTATTAATACAATAGTCTTCTCTCCCCGTATCTTGGATAGGTAAAAGCAACATTATTAAAATTCCTATTTTACCTAAAATCCTTTTGTCTTTTTCGGGTCCTGCCCATTCCTGTTTCGGCATACTTTTTAAGAATCTTGCAATACTAAATTTTGTTTGGAGCTCTTCAAAAACCAATTTACCTGCTTATACCCTCTATCTTCCAAAAGGTAAAGGTGGCCTCAGATTTCCTAATATATCTACCTATTATCACCCAGCCCATCTGGCACCAATTCCTAAATACCACGCAACCAATGAAATACCGATTTTGGTGTCTCTGGAGTCTATAGATTGTGATCCATTGTCTATATCTAATCTATTATGGCTGCAATCCTCATATCGCAAAAGACTCACTGATCCAGTTCCTAAGCACTCTCTTTGTATTTGGGGCAAATTTAAATCAGTAAACGGCCTACAATCACCACATATCCCACTCTTATTGTTTCTCAAAAATCCTCTCTCTTATCCTGCCTGGACTTTTCCTAAGTCTTTTAAAACATGGATCACCTCTAAATTAACCAGATTACATGATCTTATATCTTTTAATTCCTTCACATCGTTCCCTGACTTATGCAAAAGACAAGGACTCCCAACCTCAGAGCTTTTTCGGGATCTACAAATGAAAAAAAATGTTTATGCCCTTTATTCAAGGAAAACTTAAACTCGATAAATTGTCTTGGTTTGAAAGTATTTGCATACATGACCCCCATACAAAAGGGGTTATTTTGACTATCTATGCCCAACTCATTATTAAACCTAATTCTGATCCACCCTCGTACGTAACTAAAGGGAAGTCTGATCTTGGACTTTCACTGGAAATAACTGAATGGGACAGGATTTGGAATGCTACAAAATCCTCATAGCAGGGGGCGGAGCCTGGCCGCGATCCAGAATGGCCACTTAGTGCAAGACCTCCGCCGACACAGAGGACACACACCAGCCTGACAGCTGAGAATCTGCCGCCACACAGTCCCGAACGACACCAAAGAGATCCCCGCCACACCAGGAATGTCCCGAAGGCAGAGCAATAAGCTGCCCGAACCTCGCCACCTCACAGACTTCTTCGGCAGCTCCAGGCCGCTCAGAGACCAAGATGGCGCCGGGCCGGGAAGCAGGGAGCATACACACACTTCCCCACCGTGCAGTGCACCAGACGAGGAGGACACTTACCTGATGGACAGCTCCATGCCAGATGGTGTTACAAGTAAGGACAGAAACAAGAGGACTGCCTCATCCCCTTTCCCATCACCACAACACACAGTATGGAAAAAGCTGATCCACACTCAGGGCTCTGAGAGGGAGGAGGGCAGAGATGAGGACAATGAGGGAGAGGAAGAAATAGCTGACTCCCTAGCTAATGTGCCCGTTACTGATAACGCTGTATCTGAACAAACACTAAAGCAAATGCTTTTAATGCTACAGAAGGGCATCCAAAAGGACATCTCTAGGTCCATATCCAAAATCCAGACACAGGTTGATGATTTGGGGGATCATACTGATAAAGTGGAGAGGCAGCTTACTGAGTTCACCCAAGCCTATAATGAGCTTGTAGATGCCCACCACGACCAAGCGAATGAGCTCCAAAAGGTACAGGCCAAGCTCGCAGACCTCGAGGACCATTCCAGAAGGAACAATCTGAAAATAAGGGGGGTCCCTGAGTCAATCCACCCTCCAGACCTAACACAATATCTATTAACACTCTTCAGCACACTTGTACCCACGCTGACCCCCCAGGAGCTTCTCATTGACAGAGCTCACAGAATCTTGAAACCCCCACACATCGCTGCAGACAAACCCAGGGATGTCCTACTCCGCATACATTTTTCTCAGGCCAAGGAAAAAATACTCAGGGCAGCCAGGAATGCCTCACCTCTCCCAGAGCCGTACAGCCACCTTACCATCTACTCGCTTATTGAATTTTCCTATCGCACTCCTTTCTGGCAAAAGGCTCTAATGTAATCGGGTGCTGTAACGAAATCCAGCTGGGTCCATGAGATCAATCGTCATGCAAGTGTATATATTCGTCAGCACACCACGGATCCTTGTCCAAAAGTTTTGTTTATTGAAAAAATCCCATCACAGCAGATTGCAACGTTTCGGAGCCGCGCAGGGCCCCTTCATCAGGCATGTGATAAAGTGTACAGTGCAAAGGCAGTATATATATACATTAGTCACCAATCAAACAATGTGAAATGAAGTGTGCAGAAAGTGTACCCTCTCCCTCCCATTGTCACATGACCTCAGTCCCGCCAAAAAACACCTTTTAAAATCACTAATATGCCACAAATGGTTAATGTAGTGTCATCCAAAATGCATTTAAATGTATCAGATGTATGGAGGCAGGGTTGCGTGCGAGACTTTAGCCGGTCGGGACCATCAGTGAGATGTCCCGATCGCTACTGTCAACCCTTAGGACCCAGGGGAGCCCCGTCCGGCAGGGAAGGTAGTCAACCAATCACAGCCTGCCACGTGGGCCGCCCATGCGCACATCATGCATAGCGGCGTGATCGGGAGAGACACCTGGGAGCGGGTTTGTCGTATCTACGGCAACCCGCGACGCCAGGTTGATCACATGACATCTTGTGGTCAGGGGAACGTAAACAAGTACCGGAGCCAAAGAAGAGCGAGCAAGAAGAAGAGCGAGACAGCATAAGCATAAACAAAAGGCAGAGATACCAAGGGTAGTTAGTAAGGACAAGGAAGAAGAGGCTAAGGATCAGAGTATATAGATAATCAAAGAAGATTGAGGAAAAACCGAATCTGAAGTCGAATAAAAAGGTGGAAACCACAGAAGGATAATATGGATTGAGAAGATGTATGTGTGCAAAATGGGAAAGGAATATATCACTGAGGCTACTGAAAAAAACGAAAAAACGGGGAAAATAAACAAAAATCAGTCCTGAATAAAAATAAAATAAAAATAAAACTGATAACAAAAATCAAAAATCAAAATCAAAATAAAAATACAAATAAAAATAATAATAAAAATAACACTAAAAAATGTATGAGATAAAGAACAAAATGAAAATCAAAAAGGTCCAAATAATCAAAAATGTGTCAAAAAGTCAAAAAATGAGATGAAACAAAATCATCAAAAAATGAAAAAAAATGGAAAATAAAAATAAAAAATAAATAAATAAATAAAATAAAAAATAATAAAAATAAAAAATAAAAAATACAAAATAAAATAAAAATAAAACAAAAATAATAATGAAAAAGAAAAAAGAGGAAAAAATGTAGGAGAAAGGGAAAACTACTGAATATGTCAAAAAGGAAATTATGTAAGGATGGAAACATGTAACAGAAACCCTGGGGAAGCCAGACAGCGGGAACAGTGGGGGGAAGAGCGAAAAATTACAGTACGGGAGCAGTTGCCCAACAGAGAGAAGTCCCCTATGTTAAGTTCATTGTGTTATGGAGGATCAGAAATACAAACTATCGAATAATACAAACAGGTGGGGGTCAGCCACTATATAGCGTCAGGCCTTGAAACCTCCATTACATTCCAACCGAGTTAATATCCCATTCAAGCCTCAACATAAACAACATAGACTTAAAACCGGAGGGGCAAGGAGAAAAGGGAGAACCCCAAGTCAGGAAATTGTCATAAAGAGAAAGGAAGAAAAGAAAAAATAAAAAATTATCCAATCCGAGTGTTAACCCTATCAGACATTCAAGAGCACAAATGTTTTCTGCTGTCAGCTGTTTCAAAGCATAATGGGTTAACAAGAAAGAACAAGGTCAGTGGTAAACAGAGCTAGCATAAAAATCTAAAAATTAAACAGAAGCGAGCACTATCTATCATCAAGAAAACACGAGAGAGATAGATTTGTGTTAAGGCCCCTGGGCTGTACCGTGCCCAGGGTGTAGATCCAATATGCTTCAAGTCGGAGAAGCCATTGGCCGCGGTCACGCCTCTGTTCGGCTGTCTGACCTGTTCAATCACCATCCCACGTAACTCGTGGGTTTGGTGCTTTAGTGTTATGAAGTGCATTGCCACTGGTTTGTTGGGGTCAGCCTGTCCCCCTTGTTCAGTCTTGGTCAGTGCCACCCTGATGTCACTTCTGTGTTTTTGAAACCGCTTTTTGAATGGGCCTGTCGTTTTCCCCACGTAAGTAAGAGAGCATGGGCATTTTAGGATGTATACGCAAAAGTCAGTGTTGCAATTATAGTATTCCTGTATCTGATATTGAATGCCCCTGTGAGGGTGTGTGAAGTGCTTACCACAAATGAGTGAGTTGCACACATTACAGTTGTAGCATTTATAGCATCCTGTCTTGTGTGATATTTTGGGTACATGCTTAGTGTATTTTTGTCTGGGGTCGGCCTGTACCAACTGGTCTCGCAGAGTCTTACCACGTTTATAAGCTATCATAGGTTTGGCCTTGACGGTAGGCCCTAAGGTTTTGTCAGATTGTAGGATATTCACATTGTGTTCTACTGCATGTCTGATTTTATCAGATTCGTGATTGTATGTATGGATAAACAATGGTTGCTCTCTCCTGCCAGGGGTTTTAGGTCTATTAGATAGTGCTTTAGTCAGGGCTCTATCTAAAATCCCAGTCGGATATCCACGTTCAACAAACTTGTGGTACATAACCTCCAGTTGTTTTTTCATGTCATTTTCATCCAAACAGATGCGTATAACCCTCACAAATTGTGAGATGGGTAAAATCTTGCGCAAGTGTGCAGGATGTGCACTCTGAAAGTGCAGCAGTGTGTTCCTGTCAGTGGGCTTAGTGTAAAGGGACGTGGTGATGGTCCCGCATGTATTGATGATCAACACATCTAGAAATGGAATACGGTCCTTCGAGATTTCGGGGTTAAATACAATACCAGAGAAAATACTGTTCAGAAAATCGACAAATGCACTGAACTGTTCCCCATTGCCTGACCATACAAGAAAAATGTCATCAATATACCTCATCCATTTAACCACATGTTCAATGAATAGGGGGGATGTGTAGACAAAACGCTCCTCAAGGAAGCCCACAAACAGATTGGCGAATGAGGGGGCCGCTGAGCTTCCCATAGAACTA
>BLSH010231583.1:400104-437014 GCA_018402905.1 Glandirana rugosa
GGGTGGGTAGGTAGGTACGAGTGGGTAGGTAGGTAAGAGTGGGTAGGTAGGTAGGTACGAGTGGGTAGGTCGGTACGTACGAGTAGGTGGGTCGGTACGAGTGGGTAGATAGGTAGGTACGAGTGGATGGGATGGATGGGTGAGCACGGCTGGGTGGGTGAGCACAGATAGATGGCTGGGTGAGCAGGGATGGATGGCTGGGTGAGCATGGATGGATGGCTGGGTGAGCATGGATGGATGGATGGGTGAGCATGGATGGATGGATGAGCATGGATGGATGGATGGATGGATGGATGGGGGAGCACGGATGGATGGATGGTTGAGCACAGCTGGGTAGGTGAGCATGGATGGATAGATGGGTGAGCATGGCTGGGTGGATGAGCATGCATGGCTGGATGGGTGAGCATGGATGGATGGATGGGTGAGAATGGATGGATGGGTGAGCATGGATGGATGGGTGGGTGGGTGAGGATGGATTGGGTGAGGATGGGTGGGGGGTGGATGGCTGGGTGGGTGGTGGGTGGCTGATGATGGCTGGATGGGTGGTGGATGGCTGGGTGGGTGGTAAATGGATGGTGGGGTGGTTGCTAAGTGTCACCTAGCAGCGCTGTGGGCATTACACATTGCCTACAGCGCTGCAGCACGTCCTCTCTCCCCCCTCTCTCCTCTCACACTGCACCGATCGGTGCGGAGAGGAGAGAAAAGCCGGCGCTACTGCCGGCTTGTTTACATGTGATCACACCGTCATTTGACGGCGCGATCACGTGGTAAAAGGCCGCTCACAGCGGCCATTCACCACGATCCGTGATCAGTCGGGTCCCCCGGACCCGACGGTCACGGATGTTCCCGTGTGCGTGCCCCAGGGGGCGCGCGGGAAGCGCGATCCTGGGAGGACGTCAATAGACGTCCTCCCAGAATTAAGCAACCGCCCTGTAGATGTCTTTTGTCTATAGGGCGGTTGTTAAGTGGTTAAACACCACACTTACGGATGATCAATGGTTGCATGCATACGTATTTGCACATAAAAGCTCTATAAACACACGTAGCCAGGAAACCACCTACAAAATACTAACAAACTGGTACAATACACCGACAAAAATTCACAAATGGTTCCCTCTGATTTCCAACCTATGTTGGAGATGCGGAGAAGAAGAAGGTGACCTGTTACATATATGGTGGGGCTACAAAGGGATACGTTCTTTCTGGACTCAGACATGCAAGATCATTAAACAGATAACAGGCACTAATATAAGGCTAGAAGCCTCTTGTTGTCTCCTCCATATTGCAAATGGCACAATGAAACTTTAAAAAAATTCCATAGTTAGGTTCCTCCTCACAGCAGCTAAAGATCTCATCCCAAAATATTGGAGATCAACCAAAGTACCTACTACACGGGAATGGCTCCAGAACGTACAGCACATATACCACATGAAAGAAATTAGGGCCGTAGCGGCGGAGAAAACCAAAAAGTTCAATAAATCATGGAGATCTTGGGTCGCATTCAGATACACGGATAGTTTTCAAGCCCTGATGGACTTGAAAGATAAAACATAAACAAACAGGGAGACTGTTCTGTGTCCTTTTGTTGTTCTGGATTCTTTTATGTTCTTGTGTCTTTCATATATCTAAGTTCTCAGTTTCTCATATTCTAATCTTTTCTTTTTTTTATATCCTACTGATCTTTTTGAAAATTTATACGAGGTGAAAAGGTGATGATTTTGCTTACGCTATCTGATCAAGATAAGATAACCATTTACTGTATATTGCAAGATATGTTGAACCTTAAGATACACATTTATTTTACATATTTGAATCGTATATTGCAACAATAATCTGTATATGAAAAATACTTTTCGTTTGAATAAACGTATTACTGTTAAAAAAAAAAAAAAGAAAGAACATTTGAAATAATAATAAATAACTATTAAATTATAGGTATTGGAATTTCCTTGAAAATTTGGCTGTTAGTGAACTTAAATATGAACTTTAATAAATGTCATATTTACGTTCACTAACAGCCAAATGTTCAAGGAAATTCCAATACCTATAATTTAATAGTTATTTATTATTATTTCAAATGTTCTTTCTTATTTCCGCATTTCCAAAATTCGGAAATAAGAACATTTGAAATAATAACTTATTATTTTAAATGTTCTTTCTTATTTCTGAATTTCTGAATTTTCAAAATTCTGAAATAAGAAAGAACATTTGAAATAATAATAAATAACTATTAAATTACAGGTATTGGAATTTCCTTGAAAATTTGGCTGTTAGTGAACTTAAATATGAAATTTCTCACTAACAGCCATATTTTCAAGGAAATTCCAATACCTATAATTTAATAGTTATTTATTAGTTAGTTATTATTTCAAATTTTCTTTGTTATTTTAAAATTTTCGGATTTCTGAATTCTCAAATTTTGGATTTTCGGCTGTTCCAATCGCTGAATTTCCGAATCTCCAAATTACCGCAATTACCACAGTTGCCTAATTACTGCAAATTTCCAGATTTCCGAATTACCGCAATTGCCGAATTACTGCGGATTTCCAAATTACCGCAATTGCTGAATTACCGCGAATTCCCGAATCAGAAAAACGAAAATTCGGGAAAATTTGGAAATTCGAAATTCAGAATTCGTCTGAATTGCCAAATTTTGCAAAATTGGATAAAAACAAAATTCGGAACTAAACGAATTGCACAAGCCTACTAAATAGTGAGTCTAGCCAACAGAGACTGTTAACAGAAAAAGACCTTACCCTTACAAAGGCAATTGAGATAGCTTCAGTAATGGAAATGGCTGTGAAAGATACAGAGGAATTGAGCCCCCAGGGCAGAATGGAAGAGGTGAAAGAGGAAGTTTTCAGAACAGCAGTCAAGCCAAATTCCTCAAACTGGAAATACAGACCCCCACCAAACCGGGAGTCAGCTTGGCTTTAAGGATCAGACCTGTCATAATTTCGGTAAGATGGGCTATCTTAAATGGGTGTGCCATAGCAAGAAGTGCGAGAACTTCTGAACCCCAAGACAAAGACATATGTATGGTGGGAAGATATACATCATCATCTGAGTCAGAGAATGAGGGAGTGCTCCACACATTAGACATACATCACATGCATTCATTAACCTCCGCAATGACTGTAGAGGTAACCGTCGAGGGAAAGAAATTCAAGATGGATGTAGACACAGGAGCGACAGTTTCAGTTATCACCCAGAAACAATGGAGACAACTTTAGACACGAACAACTGTCCGCCCAACACCAATCAAACTACAGACATACTCAAAACAGATACCCCATCCACTGGGTTACGCTAAAATACAGGTATGCTACAAGGGTCAGACAAAGAGACCTCCATTATATATCATAGAACATGGGGTACCCCTTCCCTTTGGGAAAGACTTTATTGCTCACTTTGGTATGCCAGACATCGCCATAAACCCCTGTAACACCGTTACAATGTGATGATGAGCGATGAGTGGTGTCCCTGAAGCAGCGGTTCCCAAAGATCTTTGATAACTACTTAGGGATAATAAAGCATGACTGCGTTAGACGCCAGCTGAAACCCAACACTCAGCCTAAGTTCTTCAAAGCTCAGACTGTATCTTTCGCACTCCGAGCAGAAGCTGAACTAAGTTGGCTGGGGAAACAAGGTGTCATTTCGGAGGTAGCGCACAGTGAGTGGGCATCACCAGTTGTACCAGTAAAGAAAGCAAATGGGGACTTATGCATTTGTGGTGATTTCCGTATGGCACTGAACTCCCAACTTGAGATAGACCAGTATCCCCTGCCCAGAGTAGATTACATTTTTGCCTCTCTTGCAGGGGGTCAAAAGTTCACCAAGCTTGATCTCAGACAAACATATTTACAGTTTGAGGTCAATCCTTCATCCAGCAAGTTTCTAACAATCAACATCAACAAGGGACTGTGTGAATACAATCAGATAGTGCTTGGTGTAGCCTCAGCCCCAGCCATTTAGCAGCAACAAAAATGGACAAGATTTTGGTGGACATTCCTTTCACACAGTGCTGCTAGATGATATGCTCATCATGGGACGGACGGACCAGGAACATAAGCGGAACGTGGCGCTTTTGTTGGCGAGACTCCAAGAGCAGGATCTAAAAGTGAACTTGCCTAAATTGCAGTTTTGTGGCCATCTTGTGGATGTGGAGGGTTTACACACCACGGAAGCCAAGGTTGATGCTTTAGTCTAAGCTCCAGCTCCAACCAACGTCCAGCAGCTGCGATCATACTTTGGCTTGCTGAACTATTACCACAAATTCCTGCCAGATCTGGCATACACCTTGTTTCCATTGAACAAGCTTTTGGAAAAACACTCCAGATGGGACTGGTCGGCTGCATGCCAACGTGCTTAAAGCAGCAGAAGCTGGGGAGGAAACTGTTGTTGCCCCTTTTGTGTCTGTTGTGTCAGATTCTGTTTCTCCTATTGATATGGTCCCTGAGTGTGTCCCTGCTGTGGTAGTTCCTAGTTCTACTGTGTGTAGATCGTCCAGACTAGTGGAGGCTGCAGGAGAGGGGGGGCATGTTTAGCAGAGCTTCCCTCTCGGCCTACTCCACCTCCATTCCTTGTCCTTCAACAGCGCAAATGTGGCCAGGAGAGCGCAGGGGTGCTGGATGGTGGTGGGGTCAATGGGGATGACCCATGCGTGCTGCAGCTGAAACTCCACTATTGCCTGCTTCTGCTCACACAGTCTCTCCAGCATGTGCAAGGTGGAGTTGCACCTTCTGGGCACGTCGCATAGGAGGCGGTGAGCGGGAAGGCTGAAGTTACGCTGCAGCGCAGAAAGGCAAGCAGCAGCAGGGTGAGAACGCCGAAAGCGCGCACAGACGGCACACACTTTCTGCAGCACCTCTGACATATCCGGGTAGTTTTTAGAAATTTCTGCACCACCAAATTCAGCACATGCGCCAGGCAAGGGATATGCATCAAACCGGCTAGGCCCAGAGCTGCTACAAGATTTCGCCCATTATTGTACACCACCAGGCTGGGCTTGAGGCTCAGTGGCAACAACCACTCATCGGTCTGTTGTTCAATGCTCGTCCACAGCTCCTGCGCAGTGTGGGGTTTATCCCCCAAACATATCAGTTTTAAAACAGCCTGCTGTCATTTCCCCCTAGATGTGATGAAGTTGGTGGTGAAGGTGTTACGCTGACCGGATGAGGAGGTGGTAGAGGAGGAGGAAGTGGAGTAGGAGCAGGAGGGAACAGGAGGCAAAGAGAAATGCCCTGCAATCCTCGGTGGCAGAAGGACACGCGCCAAACTGCTATCCGCCGCAGGCCCACCCGCCACTACATTTGCCCAGTATGCAGTTAGCGAGATATAGCGTCCCTGCTTACTGGTCCACGTATCAGTGGTTATGTGATCCTTTCCACAGATGGCGTTGCGCAGTGCACACTTGATCTTGTCCCCGACTTGTTTGCACAGGGAAGGGATGGCTCGCCTGGAAAAGTAGTGGTGGCTGGGAACCACGTACTGTGGGACAGCCACCGCCATCAGGTTTTTAAAACTGTCCGCGTCCACCAGACAGAATGACAGTATTTCAAAGGCCAGGAATTTTGAAATGCTGGCATTCAGGGCCAGGGATCGCGAGTGGGTAGGGGGGTACTTTCTCTTTCTCTCCAGTGTTTGGGAGATGGACAGCTGTAAGCTTCCATGGGACCATGGTGTGGAAATGCTTGGGACGGTAGCAGACATGGTGGCGTTGCTGTCACATCGTCTGTTTGCTGGGTGGCAGGTGACACTGGCACTGTAGAGGTGCAGGAAGAGACCGAGGCAGCAGCAGAAGAGGAAGCAGGGGGAGCCCGAGACCTTTCTTGGATTTTGAGGTGCTTATTCCACTGCAGCTCATGCTTTGCATGTAGATGCCTGGTCATGCAGGTTGTGTTCAGGTTTAGAACATTTATGCCTCGCGTCAGGCTCTGATTGCACAGCGTGCAAACCACTCGTGTCTTGTTGTCAGCACATTGTCTGAAGAGCTGCCATGCCAGGGAACTCCTTTGAGCTGGCTTTGGTGTGCTAGGTCACTGGGTGCGGTGGGTAGTTGCAGGCATACTATCTAGGGGATGGTTGCTCCACTTTTGCAGACTGCTTCCTCTTTTGCTGTGCTGATGCCTCTGTGCAACCACCACCTCTTCCTCCAAAATGCACACGTCACTCGGATGACCTTCATTCCATGTGGGGTCTAGGACCTCATCATCCTCCACATCATCTTCCACCCACGCTTCACCACTGCCCTCCTTGTCAGTCTGCACACTATAGAAAGCCGCAGCAGTTGGCACCTGTGTCATCATCAGAGATGGGCTGCGGTGGTGTTTCCATGTCCTCATCCTGAAACTGAAGTGGTTGGGCATCGGTGCACTCAATGTCTTCCACTACTTAGTGTAACTGGTAGTGGGGTCCCCATTAAGGGGGATATAGGTATCACGATCTCCCAATATCCTTCCCATTTCATCCATATACTGTAGTCTGCTTTGTCCAGCATGACTATCCCCCCCCCCCATCGGCAAGTTCCTTATTATTACATAAGGATGCTATACCCCCCTCTATGTCCTCCTTCAGATTCACATTTTTTGTTTTGAGCTGGTCCAGATCCATCAATACTACATCCCTGAACACCTTAAGACTGCCAGTGGGCCACGGATTAAAGAGGAATGTGTTAGTCAGGTCCGAATGTTGGTATTGGGAAATGTTAGTTCCATTGTTGATAATAGGTTTGGACAACATATATCTTTTCAAATGCAACTTCCTTACATATTTGTGAATGTCCATGTAAGTCTGAAATTTTTTTTTTAGGTGGTGCAAATTTAAGACCCCTGTGCAGTAAATTATTTTCTGAGTCACTCAAAGTGTGTGAGCTAAGATTGTAAATGCCTGAATTATTTACACTTTTTTTCTTTTTTGGACTGAACTCTCCTCCCCCCTCTAACCCCTCTCATTCTTCTACAGACCTTTTGGTTCCTTGATTGGACCTGGGAAAAGCCCACTCTGGGGCTGATGGACCAGGTTGCCCAGGTTGGCTGTATGAATCTTGTATATTCAGGCTGCCATAATTACCTCTGGGGGTTTGAGGTGATTCATCCCTGTAATTAGCATGATCATAGTCATAATCATAGCCAATCCTCTGGTCATCCCTATTGGTAATGGGCTGATATTGATTATGCGTGGATATATTGTATCTAGTTTGTTGATTGTAATCTCTGTCCTGGTTACGATGAGGACCATTATGTCCATTGTGATTTCTGCGTTTAGCTCCAGGAATTAGGATTCCCTGGGTTGGGGAAACTACGCCTCTGTTGGGGAAAGTATCCTTGTGGTGGACCTGAATGGTATACTTGATAGGGGCCATAAGATGGACCTAAACCCTGGTCTTGTGAATATTGATAGTTTGGTTGGGAAGAGGGGTTATTCCCCTGTTAGTTAAATCTCGGGCCACCCCTATTTCTGTCTCGATGGTTACCCGGGGATTAATAATAAGGGGACTGTCAGCCCCTATTTGGTCTATAACCTGGACCACCCCTATTAGGTCCATAGCCTGGACCACTAATAGGGGGGAACGTGGTGACTGCTGATGCACTGGGAAATGGCGAACCTCACCACCTTTAGGGAGGGGACCATTGTTTTGGGTGGAAACCTCCATACTGTTACTTTCTGCTGATTCTGCGGCTAGTTTTTTTTCCACTCAAAAACAAACCCACCTTGATAGTCCCCAAGGTCTATTATATTTTTTCCTTTTCTTTATTTTTTGTTTTTCTCTTCATTCTCAAGGACTTTCAAGAGGTTTTTGGATCTATCTTTATATTCTTCATTGTCCTTGAAAGGAACCAATTTTTCTTTGATAGACTTAATTTCAGTGTCCAATCTGGTAAGTTTACCATTCTTCCTAGTGAGCAGGAATTTCAGGAAACTCACACCAGCTTCATTAAAATACTTATACCATTCTACTTGGGGGCGTGGCCAAGCAAGGCATGAGCTAGGACATGCTGAACTGAGCTCCGCTGAGAATCCTTCACCATCCTGCTAACAGCTCCACCATGCTTCCTCCCTGACGATCGGACATACAGTGTTGAACTCTGCAGACCTCCTGCTACATTTTGAGGTGTATATTGAGTGACCATCATGTCTAAAAAAGGTCTGAGACTGAAACATTCACCGGATACCCCTGGCCATGAGGACTCTCTGCCACCCAGAACAGCAAAGGAGGCCGCACAGTGCCTGTTTGGCAGAAACACACAGCCCAGAGAACCACCACAATCCAGAGTGCTGGACCTGGAGGATGACAATTTAGTTGCTGAACTGTTTTCCCTGGATAGAGTACCGCGGCTCTTCACAGACACTCAGGCCTGCTCACATATGTGTACCATGTTCTCATGCATCCAATATGGCAGCGGAGTCACAGCAGGAGGAAGCTGATGCAGAGCCCACATTCCGGGACATTCTCACTGCTGTGACAAGCTGCAACTCCTCTATCACCACACTAACAGGGGAGGTTAAAGGCTTTAAGCCAGAAATATCGCTGATATGCCATGACATGCAAAAATTGCGGGAACGCACTTCAGCGGTGGAAAGGCGTATTAGTACCCTGGAGGATAAGTGGCAACCATTACAGAGAGATGTCAGGCATATTCAATCAGTCTCATCCATTAATGCAGCTAGAATAGAGGACATAGAACACCGTCTATGAGGGAATAATGTGCGGGCGGTGGGCATCCCCGAGCGGGCAGAGGGTAAGAATCCTGTCAGACCTGGCTCAAGGATACGTTTGGCTAAGATGCATTGTCACCCTTGTTTGCAGTGGAAAGGGCCCACAGAGTTCCAGCCAGACCCCCACCTCAGGGTGCCCCACTGCAACCCTTTCTCTTTTGCATGCTGAACTACAAGGACAGAGATGTCGTCTTGTCTAAAGCCTGGCCGGCCGGAATCCTCAAAATAGACAATGCTAAGGTGTCCCTGTTTCCTGACTTCTCTGCTGAGGTGCAAAGGCAGAGATCCAAATACCTGGACATAAAGAGGAGACTCGGAATGCTTAATGCACAGTACTTTATGTTATATCCTGCTAAACTCAAGGTCATAGCTAGCGAAACATCTCATTTCTTTGATACTCCTGCGGCTGCTCTGCAATGGCTAGACAGAGAGGAAAGAATCCTTGCAAGACATCCTCCATAGGAGCCAAACATGGTGTTACATGCTTTATACTGCATCAAAGATGTCAGCCAATTTACACCCCACAAGGCGGAGGGATTTCAGCTAGTCGGGTGACTAATCCTACTTCACTGAACGATTTCTTCTTGTTCTTAGTGTTCTACTACAGCTTCAGCACTGTTTAGCTGGCAATTTTATTAAACTACCTAACCGAACAGGACGTAGATGCAAAAAAAGTTTTATCTCTTGCCCCTTGGGCTGATAATGAGCCCAAGAAGAGAAGTCCTGAGTGGACCTTGCTCCCCTGCCAGAAAGGGGAATGTTTTGCTATCCATGGCCCTGTTGGCCACAAACAGTTTGACTTTTATTTTGTTGAGCGTGATTTTTTGTCTCCCGTCCTCTCTACCTAACCTTCTTTCCATACAGGTGGACTGGTACTGTCTAGAACAAGCCATTAGGTGGCGCTGCTGCTTCACTATTGCCACTGCTGGTATAGGTTTGATACTAAATGCATTGCTAGTGGTTGTCCTTGCTGGAGATAACTTGAGACCTATGATTATTTGGTCTAGCAAACTCAAAGTGTTATATGATCCATTGGTTTCTTATTGATGTTTTTTCTCATGGCTGGTGGGTTAACAAAGAGCCTGCAAGTATTATCCTGGAATGTAAGGGGACTGGGAGATAAGGTAAAAAGACTCTTTTCCAGATTGCAGCCACATTTGATATGCTTACAGGAGACTCATCTGCTGCCTGACTCTGTCCGTCTGCTGAGTAATCGCAAATATCCTACACTCCTACACAGTATCACTCAACACATACATCCTTCTCACGCGGTGTCAGTATACTGATATCTGCCAATATTACCTTTGAGTGTGTGCAACAGTGGACTGACAGTGAGGGCAGATATATTTTCTTACTTTGTAGACTGAATGGGTTTAAATGTATTATAGCAGCCATCTACGTACCTCTGCCCTGTTCAGCATATTCTTTGAGGCAACTAGCTCAATTCATGGTGCTATGTCTCAATGTTCCGGTTCTGGCTCTGGGGGACTATAATAACACATTAGACCATGGATTGGACCGACTAGCACTAATTCCATGAACCAATGTGAGATCTACAAAAACTACATTTGCATTGCTACTCTCGGAAATAAGTTTGCATGATGTCTGGCGGGAACGGAACCCACAAAATAAATGTTACTCTTGTCATTCAGCTTCTTACAAGGGGCTCTCTAGGATTGACCTGGGCTTGGGAAACTCACTGATGTTGTTACATGTTTTAGACTCAGCATATGAGCCTCGGGTGCTCTCTAATCATTCCCCATTATGGGTACGTTTAGATATATCTTTGCCAGCGGAGAAACTCCTATGGAGAGCGAATCCCTTCTGGCTTACTTTATTTCCCCCAACAGATGATATCCCTAGGGCCATGGTGGAGTTTATAGGATTTAATCAGGGTTCAGCTAGTGAGAGCTTAGTATGGGACTCACTCAAGGCCTTCTTGCGAGGCTGTCTCATTAGAGAGATATCAGGCATTAAGAAAAGATTAGGGGAGTGGGAGGCTAGAGTGCGGGAAGACTTACAAAACAGGGAACAGGCATTAATAACCAATCCCACCCAGGCCAATCAAGATAAATGGGTAGTGGCCCAGTCCTTATACAACTCCGTTGTACTCTTGGCAGTGGAGAAGAGGAGATACTTTTTACAACAAAACTATTATGAAGAGGGGGAGAACACAGGCCACCTTCTTGCCATGATTGCCAGAGAGCAAAGAGACACATCCAGAATCCCTGAGATTCAAGCTGAAACCGGGGAAATATGCATGCACAATTCAGGTATAGGTAGCATTTTCCATCGCTTTTATGAAGAGCTTTATAAGTTTCGAGACCAGTATACTCTTACTGAACTAACACAGTTTTTGCAAAACTGCCCTTTTCCACAGATTTCAGTGTCAGACAGAGAATTATTGAATTCTCCAATTACATTAGAGGAATTGACAGAAGCATTAGCAAAGGCACCTAGCCATAAGTCACTGGACTCAGACGGTTTGCCAGCGAAGGTATACTCTAGGTATGGGGGGTTTACTCCCATCACTGCTCAGGGCATTAAAAGAGGCTATCTCGACCGGCACCCTACCACATAGTATGCAGGAGGCCATTATAGTGGTAATTCCAAAACCGGGGAAAGACAGGCATTTACCTGACTCATATAGACCCATATCTCTCCTCAATATGGGTGTGAAGCTGTTGGCTAGGGTTTTGGCTACTAGGCTATCCACAGTTATTGGCAAATTAGTACATAGAGATCAGTGGGGGGTTTATCCCCACACGATCCACAGCTGATAATATTCAGCGACTATTTATGAACATTCAGGTCCCGGTGGACAATCCTGGAGGTAGGGCCATACTGTCCTTGGACGCAGTCAAGGCATTTGACAGTGTGGAATGGTCCTACCTCTGGGAGATACTATCTAGATTTTGGCTGGGAGAGAGATTTATCAGTTGGGTTAAGACCCTTTACTCTGCTCCTTCAGCCAGGCTTTGTATCAACAATACTCTCTCCCCATCCTTCACTTTACACAGGGGCACTCGTCAGGGGTGCCCACTATCTCCATTGTTGTTTGCCTTGGTGGTGGGGCCCCTAGCCATATTGATCCACAATTCTCCCTCTATTGTAGGATTTCGGAGGGGACCACTAGAGGAGAAGGTATCATTATACGCGGATGACGCGTTACTATATCTTGGGGATACCACTGCCTCATTAGCAAACTTAATGGAAATTATCACGGACTTTGGTAAATTTTCAGGTTTCACTATTAATTGGTCCAAGTCCATTCTGATGCCCCTTGACCCGCTGACAACCCCATTGCCATAGGGAGCTGACCAAATCACCGTAGCATCTTCCTTTAGATATTTAGGAGTGAGGGTCTCCCCTGACATCTCAGTCTATCTGCAAACAAACCTAGGAACATTGCTAGACAGA
The DNA here is from genome assembly GCA_018402905.1 of Glandirana rugosa. Lineage (NCBI taxonomy): Eukaryota > Metazoa > Chordata > Amphibia > Anura > Ranidae > Glandirana > Glandirana rugosa. Next base: position 412,243 of record BLSH010231583.1, read on the forward strand.
CAAAAAGAAAAATGTCTCAGTTGGTGTAGATTGCCCATTTCAGTAGTGGGGAGGGTGAATCTCATAAAAATGGTTTTGGCGCCACAACTCCTGTACATTTTACATAATTCTCCTATGTGGGTCTCGAATAAGTGGTTCAAAAGAATAGATACTCAGATGAGAGACCTCATCTGGAAAAAGAAAGGGGCCAGGATTAGCTTGTATACTCTGCAATATGGTAAAGATTGGGGGAGGGGGGGCTGGTTGGGCCACATACCAAAACTTATTTCCTAGGATCCCAATTGCAACTGCTGACGGGCTGGGGACTGGATGGCACTACTCATCCCGTAATACAACTAATAAGTAGGACTAATCCATCCCTGAGAGCTGATTCTCGTATGGAAATGGATTTGCCTGGCTTGCCTCAGTCGTCTCCAACAGCATCGCTCCTTAAAAAGATGTGGAGGGAGGTAAATAAAATTCTGTCCATTAAGGTACCTTTAACCCTTACTCCAATGTGGAACAACCCACTGTATCCTGAGCTAGACAAACTGGAGGGCTTCAATAACTGGAAACAAAAGGGGATCTGGTTTTTCCAACAGGTCTTTGCAGGAAATACATTGAAAACGTATGCTGAAATGTGTGCAGAATTTTCATTGACGGCAAGGGGGTTCTTTCAATACCTCTAATTCAGACATGCTATTCAGACACAGGCTCAGACACATACCTTGGAGGTATCTAACTCTAGGATGCTGCTAAAAGTACTGAGAGCCACAGACCAAAAGGGGCTGATCTCTAAAAACTATGCAGGGTTGTTATTTGCTATACAGGATCATGCCTCCCTTAAATGTAGGGCTAAATGGGTAGCCGACATTGGGGACATTGATGGAGAGCAATGGGACATGGCATTGGAATCGATTCCTGCTGTTTCTATTTTAATCTCACATAGGCTTTCGCAACTTTTTATTGTCCATAGAGCCTATAGGACGCCGGAGCAACTACATAAATGGGGCCTTAGGGACTTCCCTCTATGTCCCAAATGCAAAGCATACACAATCGTAATTTCATACATATGATATGGAGGTGTCCAAAACTTCAGCGTTACTGGGTGGAGATCTCTAAATGTATTAGCGACCTGACACAAATATCTATCACATGGACACCTGCTATATGCCTACTGGGCGCAATTGATATAGAGATGTTCTCGAGGGGGACCTATTTTATGATCACCAGACTGTTATATTTGGCCAGAAAATGAATAGCTCGGCACTGGATGGCAGTTACAGTGCCATCTAAATACAGTGGATTTAAACACCGCCTTAATGAGGGAGCAGCTAGCGTACCGCCACAGAAACACATCACGTAAATTTGATCTTATCTGGCAGCCCCGGCTTGAGGAGCCAAGTTTGGCCCCACCTAGGCTGATCCTTGACAGACTATTGGAGATGTAATTGATTGATTGATTGGGGGGGGGGAGTAGGAGGTCACGCTCTTAAAGGTTGGGTTAGGATAATCCTTTAGTTTTTTATTTGATTTTTCTTTATTTATTTATGTGCTAAATTGCATAGACTTGCTGAATACTAGGAGTCCTTAAAGGACGGGTGCAAATAAAAAGCTCTGTATGCTATGGAATGTATTACAATGTGATCGGTCAGGATATTTAATGTAAGACATTTCTGATTGCATGCTATGTCTGATGTAAATTTTTTCATATGTGAACAATAAAAAAAGTTTTGATTAAAAAAAAAAAATACTTATACCCATTCATCTATCTCAACCTCACCCTTCTGTGGGCTAAGCTCCCACCTCAGGCTTCTGGGCACCATGTTGTGTTTGTCAAGAAAGGCGATATCCCATTGGTTGTGCACCTTAAATTTTTGAGTCTGGTGAATAAACCACCCAGATCACCTTCTGAAGGAGTATAAAATAAAACACAAAACTCAAAAAGAATTATATATGTCCACTGAAACAAATAAGCAAATAAATGCAAGATAGCTGCAATTAATTGGTATCAAAAATGCAATTGGTAAAGCTGTAGTTAACTGCGCTATCAAATAGATGTATCTAAGCTCCGGCCTTACCATGAGATACTCATAGTAACACCTTAAGGGACATGCAAAAATATTGATACACATAATAAAAAGGAAAAAAAGAGAAAATATTCCTAAATAGTCCAAATAGAGTGCCTATATTGAGATAGGTGTACAGTCCCAATTTAAAGAAAAGAAGAAACTCCATGGTGACTGCTATTCGGAATTAGTAGATGACAGCAATATTGTTCACCAATATGTGAGAGGTTGCAGTTGTACAACACAACACTTGTGTATATCCACCACCGAATCAAGGGGCTTCTTACCGAACAAAATGGACCCCTTGGCTATAGGGGGTCAATAGATGCGTGCAGCCTATCACCCGGCCAGGGGGTGTATAGATACCAGGAACCCAGATGCAAACCGCTCACGGAAATCCGGATATTCAAATGAAGCAGTTCATATAAAGAAAAGGATAGGAATCTCCATGGCGTAAAACCGTAAACAATTTATTAAAATAAAAAGTATTGCACTTACATAGGTAATAGGACTCTTGCGCAATAAGACACTCGCATGTGTGCGTGGTGACGTCAGTTCGCGGCTCACCCTATGCGTTTTGTCATAGGCTGACATCTTTACGGGGTATGGACGATGCACCAACACACCACTCTATAAATACAACCATTGCAACCAAGCCTCGGTTCAAACCCTGGCGTGAGCCAAAGGCGGCGGGCGCCATTTTTGAGTAGGGAAAGGAGCATACTTTGCCAGGACAACCTGATTAAACGTGGAACCTGGTCCAAACTGTTTATTATGAGGCGAAAACTGAATGTAAACGGCATAAATTTATTGGGGACATAAACAAATAATAAAAAGGAAAAAAAACTAAAAGTGGACATATAGGGGTTGATTTACTAAAGCTTGAAAGGGCAAAATTTGGTGCAGCTTCACACAGAAACCAATCAGCTTCAAGGTTTTATTGTCAAAGCTTGATTGAACAAGCTGAGGTTAGAAGCTTGGCTAGCATGCAAAGCTACACCTGTTTTTGCACTCTCCAGCTTTAGTAAATCAACCCCATAGTGTACATTAAAAGGATGTTTTAGTGATGAATAAAAAATTAAAAAGTTAATATGCCAAAAAACAATGAATGAACGAAATGTCCTAAAAAGTGAACAGACCCAATTGTTCTATACTTTTATTTATTTATTAAAATAAAATATTGCATCACATTCATATGATCCAAAAATCTGGCCAAAAATGTCAGGTCAAATTGAATCTACTGTATATGCATATGTGTGCGCAACAGTATGTAAACTTGCGTATTTGAAATATTATTATCATGTGTCATTGATTGAGTAAAGTGCTACAATATAAAAGTTGTGAACTAAGGATTGTGAATGTGTATGGATAAGTTTTATGTGAAAATAAATGTGATTAAGAACCTAAATATGCTGTGAAGAGCCAAGCGATGGCCTAAATCTATGTGTGTATATCATTGTTGATCTATAACAAAGTACAGGTTAAAAATTTATAACCAGAAAAAGACCAATGGGCATTAGGCTCTGTACATGCATGCAAATGTGCAAAGTCGATACACATCTTGGCCGGGTGATAGGCCGAACGCGTCTATTGACCCCCTATAACCAAGGGGTCCATTTTGTCTGGTAAGGAGTCCCTTTATTCGCTAGTGGATATACACAAGCTTTGTGTTGTACAACTGCAATCTCTCACATAGTGGTGAACAATATTGCTGTCATCTACTAATTCCGAATAGGAGTCACCATGGAGTTTCCTCTTTTGTTTAAATTGGGACTGTACACCCATCTCAATATAGGCCCTCTATTTGGACTATTTAGGAATAGTTTCTCTTTTTTTCTTTTTTCTTTTTATTATGTGTATCAATATTTTTGCATAGCACTGCCTTTTTTGTGTGTCCCTTAAGATGTTACTATGAGTATCTCATGGTAAGGCCGGAGCTTAGATACATCTGTTTGATAGTGCATTTAACTACAGCTTTACCAATTGTCTAACTGATATGTCAGGAGGGCTCTCAGCACAGATGAGTTAAAGGGCGGGGGTATGTACTGCGCTGCAAGGATATATCTGACCCGGTATAACCTGCATAACAACATCACAAATCTCTCTTCTGTATCAATCAGTTTATCAAACAATTGAAAATCAATTTATCAGTGTATCAGGACACTCAGGCCCCTAGAATAGGTAGTGTGAGTAGAGTGCTACCCCCATCCTACCCAAGAGAATTGCATGCATGAAACCGTCTCTGACATCAAATGAGTTTCCTGCAGGGCACAAACTGCAGGCAGGTGTTTACGGAGGGCCGTGGACACCATGGTGCGCTTCAAAGGGTCACAGATTCCTCTAATATCCCAGGACAGTACAGGGACATATGCCATGGTAAGTTAGGAAACCAGGAACAGCAGGATGGGTGAAGGCCACAGAGTCATACATCCCAGCGGAGAAGGTGGGTAATGGGGCAGCCATCGAGACCCAACAGTCAGCCATTGTAGGGAAGGGATGGCCTAGCAAAATAATGCAGTCATAGTGGAGTGAGTGATGGCCAAGTGTGCTGCAATCAAAATTATTGGGTAAGTTCACACAAATCAGCAGCAGTAAAGTAGTAACCGGAGTACCTCCATCACCACAGGCAAGCATTGTCACTCTCAGGGCTCGCTTGGTGTCTTTCAGGAGCACAGTGGTGGGAGATGTACTAACCTTGAGGAAAAAAAGAATAAACTGAACAAGGGATAACAGTTTGGGTGTAATCAACACACCACTAGTCAAATAAAACAACAGAGGCAGGTAAAAAACACACACATTTGCCTATTTGCTGCAGATTTGTAATGCAATAGAAACAAAAGTGTAAAGATGTTTCACTGTTGATGTGTCCTAGTGGCATTAGAGCCAATATTTACTTAAATGATCTTTGTTTAAATTGAATGGAAGTGTCATCCCTTACAGTACTATGAGTAACATTACCACTGTACTTTGTCGCTGTACTTAATGCTCTGGAATTCTTAACACTTAAACACTTGGTACTGTATGTAAACTGTTATTTTTTTTGCTTCAATAAAACATGTTGGAAAGAAAAAAAGTGTAAAGATGGTACTTGCTCGCATTGTCAAACAGGATTATCAGTGTTCCCAGCTGGAGTCTTGAATGCACATGTTGTAGCAGTGAAAAGATGCCATCTCTCAACGAGTTAAAGAATAGCATTAGCATCCATTGCTGACTCAAAGAAGTGTGCTTGTCCCCTGGTCATTATGTGGAGTCTTCAGGAAACAGCATGGCATAATTGGCCTGAAGCCTCTGGAGCATTTTCTTGACCTTTGTGAACTTGGCCCTGCGGCATTGTACCTCCGCCGAGTAATCAGGGTAGAATAAAATTCTGGCGTCATTGTACTGGATTTTTCGGCGTTCCCTAGCCATGCGTAGCACCTTCTCCTTATCCTCAAAGTTAAGGAACTGGGCCAGGAGAGTGCCTGGTTGGTCACCTGATGGGAGGTCTATGTGGAACCCCGTGTGCCCGCTCTACAGAATACATGGGTGTGAACGCCTCCTTCCCAAAAATGTCTAGTAGCCAATTCTCCACAAATTCTGTGGGATCTCTGCCCTCTGACTTCTCTGGGAGCCCCACAATCCTGATGTTATTCCGCCACAGGCGGTTCTCTATGTCATCATTCTTTAACTCATTTGCTTTTGCAATTCTTGCAGTGTCTTGTGTGTGTCACAGAAGAGGAGCCAGTTTATCTTCCACATCACCACTCTCAATATTTCATCCAGAGTGGGTTGTGTAGTGTCATCCCCTCATCCTTCTCATCCATGTCAGTGTCAAGCTGATCTGTGACTGCAGAGGGGCTCTGTGTGCACTGTCCTCCTTCTCGGTCAGCATGGAAGATAGCTGTGGTTTCCTCTAAATCCTCCTGTACCAGCGGTGCGGTAGCCTCAGACAGCTTCTGGGCATAATAGAGGATGTCCCATGGAGGGTCTTTCCCTGGCAGTTTTAGGTGACTTACCAGTCTCTTTGTGTTGCTTCTCTGCATGTGTGCGCTGGGAGGAAGCTGCCACGGATCCATGTTGGGAGTCGGTCAGCATGCCATTCCCCTTCTGTTTGCGGGTCGCCATGCTGCTCATTCGGGTGGACAGTGGATCCAGTAGTGTCCGGAGTAGCCCTAAAGGAGTTTAGTTCTGTAAAATGTCCGCTGGGAACAGGATCTGTGTAGGATCTACAGCAGGAGCTATGTGAGACACATCCTCTCCTGGCCACGCCCCCTGAACTTATCTCTTTACTGCTTTTGTAACATGCTGGTTAGAGCTTTTTATTTTTTGTATATTTTTTTATTAAACTGTAAAGCTAACTTGTTTTATTGTGTTCATTTATGAAAACCTTCATTTTGGAAATGTACCATTGTTGCACTTTCTTTAATGTAAGTTGTTTTTCTTTATTCTCTATAATAAACATTTATTTTAAACAGTGTAGGGAAATTCTGTGACAAACGTATGTGGGCAGTGCAATATGTAGGTGGGGCTTTGTGTGGGTGTGGCTTGAGTGTGGGCAGGGACACATGGACGGGGACACAGGAGGCCCCATGATCTCCTATTGCCCGGGGGCCCTATGAGTTGTCAGTCTGCCCCTGGTGCAGACTGTAAAATAGGGGAGATGTGGCAATGTACATGGTAGAGTGTAGGATGACAGTGTAGAAAGTAGAATGTACAGTGCAGGGTAAAGAATAACTGCACTAGGGAATGTATATCACAGTGTATAGAATGATGGCAGTGTGGAATAGGGAATGTACAGTTCAAAGTACAGAATGATGGCAGTAATAAATGTTCAAAATTATAGTGTTTGTGGAATATAGACTGTGCAGCAAGAGCTACCCCACTGCACGGTGACACACTGTAAATGTTGTTACAGTTAAATTTTCATTTCACCCAAATGCACATATACAGTGTTCTTTAGTACACCTATACTATAGCACACTACAATGTACATATGCAAATGCTCTATGTCTGCTCTCCAGGCTCCCTCATGGCAGCTTTGTCCTGTAAAGCCTGGGAAAATGCAGTTGCTTCTGGCAATCTCCCTCTGGGAGTCTGTTACTTGTTTAGCCTACTCCACAGGGAACCTTGTTCATGGCTGTGTGTACATGTTGTACCCAATTCATTCCCTGCTACCATCTAAGGAGCTCACTGAAAGCGACAGTGCAGGAGGGGAGACTAAGGGAATGCTTCCTGATGGAAACATCATTCTCTGAGATGTCCCTCTTAGGTCTAGGCAGAGTCCCTTGACTGAAGCTCAAGAACTGCATTTCAGTGATAAGTATTGTGTGTGATAAGTCTTTACAATGTCAACTCCAGGGATTTATTCATGTAGAGTTGTAAAGTTGTAAAGTTATTAACTGTTCACTTTGAAAATAATGAGGATGTAGTGCTAATACTTTGGCACAAAAGCCAGTTTTTGTGTGGAAAATCATTTTGACTGATGTTTCCTGTTTTATAACCCACCTGCGGTTCTTTTGATTGTTTTAATCACATGGTTATTGTTCATCAAGTAATTGAATAAAAACATGTATGGACAGTTGGCCAACTACTGACAAATTTGTTTTATTTTTTTAGGGCTTATTAGTGTTGTGCAGCTGGGAGGACAAGCCGTTGTTTTGGAGTTGTCAACATTGGCTATAATGGTATGTTGGTCACTTTATTATTTATGCATACTTACACTTATAAGCCTGCCTAAGATGACACTGTCTCATTAGCCAAACTGTGGCCCAGAGGCTGGATGTGGCACTTTGCTTGCCTTTATGTGGCTCTTGGGGCACTGTTCCTCCAACTGACACTCCTACTGGCACCTTCGATGGGGCACCTTAGCTCTAACGGACACTAACGATGGGGCACTATTCCTCCTACAGGAGACTGTGGATTGCATGGGTGTTCACATCCATGCGATCCAATTCCCGTGCAAGTTCGCAGTGTGATATGCAAACTGATTTTGGGGGTGTCATTAGCTTTGTACTGACACTCCCCGTAGTTTGCATATAGCAGTGTGAACTGCTGCCAGGAGATATGCAACGCGGGAACTCGCAGTGGATTCGCAGGGTTCCCGCATTGCAGCAGTGTGAACCAGCCCTTAAGGTATTCAGGGGTTCTCATCCATGCAGTGTGAGGAGTTCAGGGGTAGTCCGGATAGAGACGAGAGGACTGATTTACAGTTCTTTCAGGTTTAGTAAATCTTTAATTGATACCTGGAAGTTAGAGGCTCGGATAGCTTTTGGGTGGGTAAGAGCTTCCAAACCCTAATTACAGGGATGTTCGTCCTGATAGGGTTTAACCCATTTGCAAGAGAGTCCATAAAAGGAGCAGGAATAAGCCATATGGTATCTGTGAGGTGGAGTGTGAAGCAGAACACACATAAGCGTTGTACACAGGAGCCGAAAATCACCAAGAACCGTCCTACTTCTGGTCTGTGTGTACAGCTGTCCATTCTACAGAAGCTGGTCTCACAACTGACTTCTGTCGAACGGGCATGCTGGAACAACCAGCAACTGACTGCATCCATTGCAGCAGGGGTCCCAGTACAGGAGGTTTGGGAGCGTCATCAAGGCCCCTTTCACACTTGTGTGACTTGTCCTGCGATTTGGCACTGCAAAGTCACATGACAAGTCGCACCCCATGATTTCCAATGAATACCATTCATTTCTGTGCGACTTCAAGTTGCAGAAACTTCAAAGTAGTCCATGCACTACTGTGGTCCAACTTTGATGTGATTTCAGGTCCATGATTACACAGGTATTACTTAATGTCACATAAAAATTGCCTGACTTTCAGGTCACACAAGTGTGAAAGGGGCCTTAAGGAAAAGGAATATATTTACACATTTGGTTTCCCTGGCCCTGGCTCCCCTGGTCAGAGCAGTGTGGGGGGAATCTAGGTTTGGAGTTAACCCCCCCCCCCGACTCCCGGCAGATGCAGAAATCACATTGTGCAAGGGGGGGGGGGTGCAGGGGTGCATAAGAAAGGACATGTTGAAGCACTTGTTTTATTGAAACAATTATTTAACAGGAATGCGGCTCTTTTCTGTATAATATTTGTTTTCTCATCATTCCAATTGGATAATGGCTGTAATATTTATGGTTGCAGGAATTTACCATGGTAAACTGAAATAAACATTATTGGTGTAACTAGCTGGAAAAACAGGCTGTGCTCTTCTGTGCCTGCTTTCCTTCTATCTTCCCTCTTCCCACGCCCCACCGTTGTACTGCTGGAGCGACATTGTGAGCTGCTGGCTGTGGGTTGTCTCTAGCCCCCCCCCCTTGCTGCACTGCTGGCTGCGAGCAGAACAGGCTGTGTGTCATCCCCCGCTCATGCCTGCTTCTTTCCCCCCCTCTCCTGGCCGCAGTGGCTCTGGCCCAATCAGCAGCAGGGAGATGAGGATGCAGCCAATGAGGACACTGGAAAATGTAGTCCTAGAAAGAGGGCTGTAGGGCCAAAACAACTAATCAATTAATCGACAACTAATCGATTATGAAATAGCTGTCAACATGTCAGTAAGTGCCTGAGAACTTGTGAATGTGAATGGGTGAGGAGCAATGCCTCATGGGACATGTAGCCCTGGGCAGGAAGTGAGTGGTTCTAAAGGCAGAAGTATTTTTACTTTGCTATTGGGGCACTCTATACTATACTTTGCAGCTTGCTATTGGGGCACACTGAAGGCAGGAGGAGCCAGAAGCGTTGGTGGGGGACCCCAGAAGAGGAGGATCGGGGATGCTCTGTGCAAACCCATTACACAGAGCCGGTAAGTATGACATGTTTGATGTTTAAAAAAAAATACTTTAAAGACTGTGTGCAGGGAAGATCAGCATCTGAGCGCAGAGAAAGTTGCTGATAGACTGGAGGTAATAGAAGGCATTACAATTACATTTAAAGTAAACTTTTACCAGTATTGTGCATTAGGCCTCATACAAAGGGGCGTTAGTAAAAATGAGCTGTAAAGCTAGGTCTGACGCCAAAAGAAAAGCAACGTTAAATATGTGATTTTAGCAGCGTTTTGCATTGGCGTCAATGCGCATTTAGCCGCGCTAGCTTTTAGCAGTGTTTCTCTGCCTCTATTCAAAATCAATGGTACCCCATGGGAGCCCATTGATTTGAATAGAAGTCACCAGAAGTCGGATCATGATTATCCGACTTGCGGTGCGACTTGTGTGCTGGGGATCTTGAAGGTGAACCCCCCACTAAAATGAAAAAAAAAATTGGCGTGGGGTTCCCCCCCAAGATGATACCAGGCCCTTCAGTCTGGTATGGATTTTAAGGGAAACCCCCACACCAAAAAAAAATGGTGCGGGAGTCCCCCCCCAAAGATCCATATCAGTTTAGTAAATGTTCCACATGATTGTGAAGTCACTGTGGTGGCTGCCTCATCCCTTTGTATTCAGTTAGAAAAGGAAATAGACCCCCTTCAATGGGACTTTTACTAGGCAGCAAACCACCACACATAAATCAATTTATGTAAAAAAATATCATATTTATTTAAAATGGGGTTACTCTATGATAGAGGAACCCTATACAGCATAAAATTGAGTCACATCTCTCTATCACGGATCAAGTGGTCAATAATACATCACGAGGTTGACCATAGATGAATATGTAAATACATAGCTTAGATGGTGATATAGAGCAATCCGTTGTCCAGGAATGAGAGGAGATGGTGTTCAATGTCCCAGTGCCCAACGTTAAACGTTTCGGGTCCCAGTGAGACCCTTCATCAGGGAAGCGTGGTGACGTAATTAGGCTCCACCCCGCCGAGGAAGGCTTACTTGCCGTAACGCGTACGGGGGATAGGACCGGCTCGGACGTCACCCGCTGCCGCTGTGAGGAGTGAAGGAGCACAGGAGGGATACCCGGCAGGGTTTGCCTGATATTGATAAGACTACCAGCAAGGAGACCCATTGGGGATTTCTCCAGACTGCCCATTTTTTACCAGTGTTATGTGAGTAGACTAAGTTTAAATAAAATGCTATTCTTTTATGAGACAGTCGGCACTTAGTCTATCTTCCTTTTTATATATATATGATCACTGGTTGCCTGAGTTGGGACGAACTTTGCAGAGTGGGGATACTGAGGTCTGAAGATCTGGACACCACAATTGCAATATGTGTTTGACCCTCTAGTGAAACTGGGGTCAAATCGGGAGGTGAACACAGTGGATGTTGGTGGAGGATTTGTGTCACCTGTCCGTTTTTGATTACTTGAGCACCGGTGGAATATACTGCAAGATTTGATTTGTGGACTTTTTAACAATTCATTTAGAGACTGCGCTGCTTCTTGTTTTGTCTTTACTAGTTTTAAGAGGTTGATCACCTTGGTTGTTCAGCAAGCAGTCTTATATATTTTCAATGTGCTTTTGTTTTCACTAGCAGCGCTGATTGCACCATATACTTAAGCCCTGTGCCCCCCCACCCCAAAGCACCTTGTCCACATGTTGATGAGGACAAGGACCTCTTCCAGACAACCCTGGCCGGTGGATGTCAATTAGTATGGGGTATAGGGTAATGCTGGGTCCGCCATGTCTTCTCCCCCTCTCCCCCTCTTCTCCTCTCTGCGCTGTCTTCTCCCCCTCTCCAGTTCTTCTCCTCTCTGTGCTGTCTTCTCCGCCTCTCCGGTTCTTCTCCTCTCTGCGCTGTCTTCTTCCCCTCTCCAGTTCTTCTCCTCTCGATGCTGTCTTCTGCCTCTGCCAGGTTTCCTCTCTCCACTGTCTTCTCCCTCTCTTCTTCCTCTGATGTTGCCTCAATGCACTCTCCCGATGTAATTCTAGGTCCGCCGTGTGCCATGACTTATATTGGCATGGGGTGGGGCCACTCGGTGACATTATCCGGGGGCCTCTAGGTTATGTCACTGGGTGGCCTCTCCCCATGCCAATATAAGTCATGGCACATGGCGGACCCAGCATTATACCGGGAGAGAGCACTGAGGCAACATCGGAGTAAGAAGAGAGGGAGAAGACAGCTGAGAGAAGAGACCTGGCAGAGGCAGAAGACAGCATCGAGAGGAGAAGGACTGGAGTGGGATAAGACAGTGCAGAGAGGAGAAGAACCAGAGAGGGAGAGAAGGCAGCACAGAGAGGAGGGAGAAGAACTGGAGGGAGAAAACGCCGGAGCTGCCTTAATAAATTACTTTAAAAACCTGTGTACTGTGTTTATTTTTGACACTTTTTTTAGGTGAATGGGTAGGGGTACAATATACCTCATACTCATTCACAAAGGGTGGGGGACCGGAATCTGGGGGCCCCTTTGTTAAAGGGGGCTTCCAGATTCTGATAAGCCCCCCCGCCCGCAGACCCCAACAACCACCAGTTGTCTGGAAGAGGCTCTTGTTTTCATCAGCATGGAGACAAGGTGCTTTGGGGTTTTTTAAACATTTTGGTGGGGTTCCCCTTCAAGACCCCATAGGGAACCATTGATTTTTAATAGAGGCATGAGAAACGCCTGACAAGGCTTAATGCGCTGTATCCAGCGTTAAGTTCGTGTTTAGCATCTTTTACCGGCTCAGTTGTTTTTACAGCTCTAGCGCTGGAGCCTCAGAATGTGCTGGTCCTGGGTTTATGCCACTTAGAGCTCCTAAACGCCTGTGTGTGTATGAGGCCATAGAATAATATGGTGAGGCGTTCTTAAGCTGTAGAAAAAAAAAAAACACCTGACGCTCCTAAAAGCGGCTGTAAAAACGCCCGTGTGTATGAGCCTTATATTTAAAATTATCATATCCATGAAAAAAAAAAAGTTTCAGCTTTTAGTACTACTTGAAAAATAAAAGACTTCTAACTCCCTTCCACCCTTCATATAGCTTCATGTCTGACTCCTAGTTAAAATGCCCATATATCCTACTTCTGGGTGTATTTATTATTATATATATGATATAAGTAATATATATAATTACTTTCAGTATAAATGAACCCTTATAGTAGCGATGATCTGCTCTTTTTGTTCTATAAAGGGCTAATTTTAGTTTTTTTAACCCCATTATGACAGGTGATACAAAAAATAAGCATGCTGCTGCTATTGAACGTCTTAGGCCTGGTTCAGGCCTATGTGGTTTTGATGCTTTTTGCAGAAACACACTATCAGTTCATTTAACATGGTTTCCTATGGGACACGTTCACAGCTATGCTTTTTTTCAGCTGCTGCGTATTTGGAAAGGGTCAATGACTGTTTCCAAAGCAAAACGGTGCTTTTTTTGGTTCAGTATACTTCAATGGAGAAGCTGCAGAAAAGCATGTAGTGTGTTTTTGCAGTAATTTGCGTTTTTTAATCTAATAATAATTTAATTTAAAAAAACATAAAACATGCAAAACGCAAATCTCCGCAAAATCACGTGTGCAAAAATGCAAAAGACACAGCAAAAAGCACTGTAGAAATGGATCAAAAGCAAACTGCATAGGTGTGAACCGAGCCTTATGCTGTTTTCGGAGGAGAATATTCATATGAAAAATCTTTGTACATTCGCTGAATGAAAGAATATCGTTTGAAAATTTCACTTGCTTTTAGCATTCAATTTTAAAAATAATGAATTTCTGAACGAAAACCACATACAATGTCTGAAAATTCCTTTGACCAAGAACTTTTCTATTCTGCTCCTTAAAATTTTCCCGTCACTGTGGTCGAAAACGAATGCCGATTTGATCCCACAAACAATTAGAGAATCAATGAGCGTTCTTAAAATGATTTTTTTTTTAAGGGAGACATTGTTTTTGTATGGCCAGCATATAATACATTACAGTTCTATCTGAAAATCAGCAAAACAGTCTTACATTTTTTTTTCTTTGAATAAAAAATTTGATATGAATCTAATGATATTTACCAGATTCAACCTCTAATAGTATATACAGTATATCTCCTCGAATAGTATATACAGTATATCTCTTCTATCTGTTATTCTCAGAGTGGATTAGAGATTTTGCTCCCTAACCATATAATTGGTCATTTATATTTACCACTGCATATAGATATTTAAAAATAAATAGCCTTTATTTTTAAAAAACTTTAGACCCCTTTCACACTGTTGCATTTTTCAGGCGCTTTAGCACTAAAAATAGCGCCTGTAAAGCACCTGAAAAAGTCCCCCTAATCCACCTCAGTGTGAAAGCCCGAGTGCTTTCACCCTGGGGCGGTGCGCTTGCAGGACAGCATCTTTTGGGCGGCTCGGGGGCGGTTTATACACCGCTCCTACACCACCCCTGCCACTTCAGAAGCACCACGCATGGGTGCTTTTAAACCCGCTGCCACCAAAGCACCACTATAACAGCTGTAAAGCGCCACTAAGATTAGCGGTGCTTTACCGCTACCGCCCTGCGCGCCCCAGTGTGAAAGTGGCCTTACATACTGTATTATCTAAATTGTACACCACACTTTTTAGGGTTTAGGATTGTTAAAGTTATTATCCGATTGATCGAAGCAATAATCGGTCAACTAATCAATTATCAAAATAATCGTTAGTTGCAGCCCTAGAGCGCTGTATAATGGAGGCTATTGCGCTATAGACTTTAAGACCCAGGATTCCCTGCACACCAGAGGAGGAGAGGAGAGACTTTTGCCAGGCCCTGAGGAGGTAATTTGCTCTCTTATCTGCAGGGAACCAGAGAGGACAGACCTGTTGCAGTGAGTGCTGGGCCACTGATAGTGTCTGTGTCCATGGACCAGGTCCGTGCAGACATTGGAGCTGTGTGAGCCTACACCACAGAGGACAGAGCCTGCGAGGACCAGAACTGAAAGACTAAGCCTTGTGAGCAGGGCCGGTGTTACTGCACCCCTAGGCGAACTAGGCAGCCACCTAGAGTGCACTACTGCTTAGGGCACAGCAATGGCTGCTGGTTTCCTTACTCTCCGCTGGCTTCCTAACACTCCGCTGGCTTCTCCACATAGTCCACCAATGTTCCCCACCAGGGCCAGTCAGACCATACACATGTAGGGGGCCCAGGCATCCCAAGGGGCCCGGGCCCGAATCAAACAGTTGTTGCTGGGTCCCAACCCCCCCCCCCGAGTGTCTGGTCCAAAAACCTAGTCAGCATTCCTGCTGCCAGAGCGGCACTGCTCAGCAACAGTGCAGGCTGTGCAGCAATCAGTGCTGTCCCTGACAGCATCCACTGCCGCCCGCTGTTCTCAGCTCTAGGGTTTATTTGCTAGGACCTCCCATCCCTTAGCAACCAATCACATGCTTGCACCTCCCTCAGGCCCCCGGCATTCAGAAGAGAAGAAAGTTCCTCCTCCAAACTTATTTGGTCCCAGTTCCCAGCCTTCCAGCTTCCACCTGTCCTGTAGCCATCAGCTGCAATGAGAGGAAACGGATGTAAGCTGGGGTCTTCACAATACTCCCTCCTCCCCTTCCACTACCCCAACTATTCGCTTAAACCTCTCCACTCTCCTTACCCAACTCTGCTCTTCCCTTCTAACTTTGGGGAGCCTATTGAAAGGGAATGGGCTCTAGGGACCATGATGTAATTGGTTTTTGGGGACCCTGATGTAAGGTCGCTTTAGGGACCCTGATGTAAGGGGGTGACTTTGACAATCCTAATGATCCTAATGAAAGTGGGACTCTGATGTAAGAGGGAATGCTGGGGTCCTTGACTTAAGGAGAGGGGGCCCTGATGTAAGTGGGGACTCTGGGGATCCTGATCTAATGTAAGGGGGTCAGGCCCGAGGGGCTCAAGCCTAAAGCTGGGACCCTAACATTTTTGATGGCTACTTTGTTCCCCACACACTGTTCCGATGTTCCGCATACTGCTGCAGGATTGGATGAGGTTAGCTGGAGACAAATCCATTTCCGGCAAGTGTCAGCCAATCTGTGAAGAAGAGGTATCCAGCCAATGAGGTGCCGCACAAGCCATGCTGCATGCAACATCACTTCCTTCCAGCTCCCCGGCCAGTCTCCACACGGAGCTAATGTTGGCAGATAGGTGAGAAAGCATCCCTGCACAGGCCTAGGGTGCAAAATAGTCTAGCACCTGAAAAAGGTTGAAAAATTCCCGCGCTGGTAAGTCCTCTCTTAGGGCAGACTACCGACTGGACAAAGGTAAATGAATTGATGCGTGCAGCCCTCCACGGACGGGGAAATCCGAAAAAAACTAAAAAACAAGAGGAAAGAAAGGCGCGCGCACCTAGTGCATTACCAAAAATAATTTTATTAAAATTGATAACAAGAAAGAGCTCTGAGGAAGGGGGTGCGCCCCCGAAACGCGTCAGCTTTTATTCATTCCCAGTTTGCACAGGTTGTGCACCCACCGTTTTGTGAGTACCCTTTCTTGTTATCAATTTTAATAAAATTATTTTTGGTAATGCACTAGGTGCGCGCGCCTTTCTTTCCTCTTGTTTTTTAGTCTAGCACCTGCCCTGCTTGTGAGGACTTGTTCATGAGGACAAGTATCTTGGATGAGGTTCACTATATGCCAGGACTGGTGAATGGATTTGGCTGTACTTATTGCTCCACTGCTTAGCAGCTCAAAAGCCTTTCACTGCATGCAGGAATGGTGACCAGCGCACCATTGTGCAGTTTGGACCCTAATGTTAGCTGGCTTAAGACTACAAATTAGCCACCAAGTATTACACAAACACCTTTCAGGGGTACTTTATTCAGAAACACTTATGCATCCATCCATCCAGGGTTATAATTAGGGAATGCTCTCCAGAGAGAGAGATAGAACAGGGCTCTGTTCAGTGCTATTAGTTAGTGTGATATACTGTGCTATTGTGCTTCAATTGTCAGTGTAGAATATTAGTTTAGTGTCGGTCTATGGATAGTGTGAGTGTGAGTGTAGTGAGGAGGACCATCATTCAGCTTTGCATAGTGTGCAGCTAGAGTAGGGACAACCTAGATAGTTTCACTGTGTAGTGAGACTGTCATTCATACATACCTTAGTGTATATGTAGAGTAGGGACAGCTCAGATAGTTTCAGTGTAGTGTAGTGAGACCGTGTCACTAATCTTTACATTAGTGTATAGCTAGAGTAGGGACAGTTCAGATAGAGTCAGTGTAGTGACGGTTTAACACCGTATATTTGATTGCGTTACTGCAAGTTTAACGCCATTTACTTCTGTGTGTGTTACTGCCAGTATAACGCCATATAGTTCTGTTTGCGTTACTGCCAGTTTAACGCCATATAGTTTTGTGTGCGTTACTGCCAATTTAACGCCATACAGTTTTGTGTGCGTTACTGCCAGTTTAACGCCATATAGTTTTGTGTGCGTTACTGCCATTTTAACGCCATATAGTTTTGTGTGCGTTACTGCCAGTTTAACGCCATTTACTTCTGTGTGTGTTACTGCAAGTTTAACACCATATAGTTCTGTGCGTCACTGTACGTTTGACGTATTATATTGCAGTATATTATAGTGTATCCGTGGAGTGTGTCTGTGTAGTGTGAGTACTTAAATTAAAGTGCACCAAACACCACTTTACATTGATTAAAGTGCATCTACGTACAGATTTCCACTTCTTCTTTACATTTGCTAATAAACCTCCCAATAATATCTGGGAGGACAACAAGGAGAGGCAGACGTTCCCATGGCACTGTAAGGGGGTCAGCAACAAATGTGTCCACAGGCAAAGGTGGATGTGGTGGTCACTCCTCAGGCAGGGCATCATTTCCTCTCTTTAGTGAGTTTGTCCATGCTATCCAGCCACAGCATGCAGAGGAGGTGGTGAACTGGCTTACTAAACCTTCCTCATCCTCCTCATTTCTGTCACTCAAGCAGAGACAAGTCCCCTGCAGTTGCCAGAGTGGATAAACCTGCCTCCTTGTCCACATCTATTCCTGCCATAGCCCCAACATCAACCATGGAGGAGTCAGCTGAGTTATTTGACCACAGCGTCAACCACTTGCTCCTTGATGATGCCCTGCCATTACTGGATTCAGATGTTGGTTCTGAGGTTGAGGATGACAGGAACAGAGGGAAGAACATTGGTAGACAAGAGTACTTCTATAGGGTTACGCTGGGAAGGCGCCACCGACACCCAAAGACCAATTTTTCTGCAACTGTTTGACAGGTGCATATCACTGCAATCTTTTACAACAAAGCCAATTCTTGCTTTCATCAAGAATACCTCTATAGAGTTACGGTGGGAAGGCGCCACCGACACCCAAAGAGTAATTTTTCTGCACCTGTTTGACAGGTGCATATCATTGCAATTTTTTTTACAGAGAGGCCAATTCTTACCTTCATGAAGTGCACCTTTATAGGGAAGGCACCACTAACACCCAAAACCCAATTTTTCTGCACCCGTTACTTCTATCCAAAGTCAAAGTGACACCAGAATTTATCCAAAAAATCTCTAATCTTGTTCCCAGTGCACTATATTGTGGCCTCATCATACACACTGGTTTCCCAGCTCTTGCTGAGCAAAATAAAGGCAGCTTGCTGGGAAAATTAATTTTTTTTTGGCTTTATAAATGCAATTATTGCTGCAGCAGATTCTAGACATGGTACAGATCTGCCACTTTACAGGTAGACCCCCCAGGCACTATATTGTAAGGCATTTTTCATTTTTATGCTTTCACTTTAAAAATAAAAAAATCACTGCTCATTTTTACAAACTTTTTTTTCATTGATACATGTCCCCCAGGGCAGGACCCGGACCCCTATAACCATTCTATGCCCAATTACTTGCATATAAGCCTTCAAAATAGGCACTTTTGATGTTTGACGTTCGGGTCCCATTGACTTTAATGGGGTTTGTATTCGGGTCTGAACTTTCACAATGTTCGAAAGTTCTGGTGCGAACCAAACAGGGGTCCGTTCAGCCCATCCCTATTAGTTCGTTATTATTAGTCAGTTAGTAATTAGTTAGAATTTTTGAATTTATGAATTTTCGAATTTACAAATTTTCGAATTTACGAACTTACGAATTTTCAAATTTACGAATTGCGGTCATAAAGAATGACCCGAAAAACGTAAAAAAAAAATGAAAACGAATGAATTTTTCAGCAGTGCACAAGTCTAGTTAACATTATAGCAGTCTAAGGTAATTGCCATATCTCTGATCTGTTTATTGGTTTATGCATTGTATTTTGCCATAATATACATCTACCATCTACTATTAAGTAGTCTGTGGCCTATTTTCTGTATACTGATATAGTGTGGTGGTATATTAAGGCCTCATACATACGAGCGTTTAAAAAAATGAGCTGTAACGTCGGTACCGACGCCAGGAAAAAAGTCGCGTTAAAAACACAATTTTGTCAGCAGTATGCATTGACATCAAGGCACGTTTTTCCATGCTAGCTTTCAGCGGTGCTTCTCTGCCTCTATTCAAAATCAATGGTTTCCTATAGCAGCCCATTGATTTGAATAGAAGTTGGATCATGATGATCCGACTTGCGGTGCGTCTCGTGTGCTGAGGATCTTGAAGGGGAACCCCGCAAAAAATGAAAAAAACATTTGCGTGGGGTTCCCCCCAAGAGGTACCAGACCCTTATCCGAACACGCAGCCTGGCAGGTCAGGAAAGGGGGTGGGAACAAGTGAGCACCCCCCCTCCTGGACCATACCAGGCCGCGTGCCCTCAACATGGAGGGATGGGTGCTTTGGGGCAGGGGGGCCCTGCGTCCCCCACTCCAAAGCAACTTGTCCCCATGTTGATGAATACAAGGGCCTCTTCCTGACAACCTTGGGCAGTGGCTGTCGGGGTCTGCGGGCAGGGGGTTTTAACAAGGAGGCCCCCAGATCCCAGCCCTCCACCCTATGTGAACGAGTATGGGGTACATCGTACCCCTACCCATTCACCTAAATAAAAAGTGTCAAAAAACACACTACACGGCTTTTTAAAATAGTTTATTAAATCAGCTCCCGCATCTTCTTCCCTCTCTGTCTCTTCTTTCTTCAGCTCTTTTCTTCTAAGTGGTCTTCTATTTTCTGCTGGCCTTTTTTGCCGCTGTCTCCTCCCTCTTCTCTTCTTCCCATGTTGACTCGTTGCTCTCTCCCACTCGAATGCCGGGTCCGTGCTGCGGAATGGCTTATATAAGCATGAGGCGGGGCCACCCGCTGACGTCACCTGGAAGCCCCACCCTTATGACATCACAGCCCCACCCTGTGATGTCATAAAGGTGGAGCTTTCAGATGACGTCAGTGGGTGGCCGCGCCCCATGCTTATATAAGCCATTCCGCAGCACGGACCCGGCATTCGAGTGAGAGAGAGCGACGAGTCAACATGGGAAGAAGAGAAGAGGAAGAAGACAGCAGAGAAGACAATGGCAAAAGAGCAGAAGACAGAAGACCAGCAGAAGATAAAAGACCCCTCAGAAGAAAGCAGACACCCGCAAAAGAGCAGAAAAAGGAAGAGCCAGAGTGGGGAGAAAATGCCGGAGCTGATTTAATAAACTATTTTAAAAAGCTGTGTAGTGTGTTTTTTGACACTTTTTATTTAGGTGAATGGGTAGGGGTACGATGTACACCATATTCGTTCACATAGGATGGGGGGCCAAGATCTGGGGGCCTCCTTGTTAAAGGGGGCTTCGAGATTCCGATAAGCCCCCGCCCGCATACCCTGACAGCCAAAGGCCAGGGTTGTCGGGAAGAGGCCCTTGTCCTCATCAACATGGGGGCATGGTGCTTTGGGATGGGGGGCCCCCTGCCCCAAAGCACCCACCCCTCCCATGTTGAGGGCATGCAGCCTGGTAGGGTCCGGGGGCGCTTGCTTGTCCCCTGCGTGCTTGAATATGGGTCTGGTATGGATTGTGGGGGGGAACCTACGCCGTTTTTTCAGTGTGGGGGTTTCCCTTAAAATCCATACCAGACAGAAGGGTCTGGTACCTCTTGGGGGGGAGCCCCACGCAATTTTTTTTTTCAATTCTTGCGGGGGTTCCCCTTCAAGATCCTCAGCACACAAGTCGCACCGCAAGCTGGATCATCATGATCCGACTTCTGGTGTGACTTCTATTTAAATCAATGGGCTCCCATAGAGAACCATCGATTTTGAATAGAGGCAGAGAAACGCCTGATGAGGCTTAACACTGTGTATACAACGTTAAGCCGCGTTTTTTTAGTGTTTTGCCGGCTCAGCGTCAAAACAGTGTTAGTTTTAGAGTTTAAGAACACCGACGCCACTTACAGCTCAAAAACTTCAGCATATGTATAGCGTTCTTAAGCTGTAAAAACAGCTCAAAAACACGGTGTTAATAACGCCCGTGTGTATGAGGCCTTATACTTAAGTTATATAGGTGTGTGCAGCCTTCAAGCTATATGACCAGGTATGTTAGATGGGACAGAGCAGTTAACAGAGTAGTGGCAGAAAAGAGAACCCATAATATTAGGCGGCTCCTGTGGGGGAAAGCGCTAGAGTAGCAATGTCTTGGCCAGATTTCTTATTGATATTATATTTTTCTTCACAGCTTCCCATGGGCTTTAGCACAACTGCCAATGTCAGAGTTGGAGTGGCTTTAGGAGCTGGAGACATCGAACAAGCCAAAAAATCTACTAAAGTTGTACTTTATTGCACAGGTATCTTGTTTCTGTGAGCGTGACTCTCAATTCTCTTTTTTTTTTTAATTCTTTATTTAGTGGTATGCAACAAAAGAAAAAAGCATGATATGATATCAGGTTCATGGTCAAATACTTCAGCTTCATTAGGCATTATAATTACAAACATGGAATGAAAAGATAAAATAACACAGTACCCAGTGCTCCGTATCATCAATATAGAGCAACTAGAGCCCGAGAGGCTAATACATACAACAGAATGATCTGTGAACACCAGTGTTAATTTTGACATCAACTTTCGAATTAGTTTCAGGCTCGGTTCACATTGGTGTGATGCGGAAACCCTGCGAATCCACTGCCCTATGTGAACCACTGGGAGTATCAATACAAAGTTAATGACACCCCCAGATTTGTTGGCATACCGCAGTGCGAACTGTCAATTCGGACAGGAATCGGATCGCATGGGTGTGACTACCCATGCGATCCGATTCTGATGCAGTCAAAAAAAAGGGTCCTGCATGACTTTGGGCTCCTTTCGATACGAATTCATCCATACAATCTGTATGGCTGAATTTGCATTGCGCAGACATCGCAAAAAAATAATATAGCGTATACAATTGCTTCACAAGTCATATTGTAATTGAATATTATTAAAAATGACTTTTTCCTTTTCAATCTGCAGCTCTGTAATTTTCTGTAAAATGCAATGCAATATGGCAGCCTGGAGGAGTTCTGTACACATATGGTGTACAGAATGCCTGCCAGAAATGTAATTTCCTGCTTGTGTGATTGGCATACTGATTTTCTCAGAAGTCTGCACTAAGGCCCCTTTCACACTTGTGCGACTTGTCTTGCGACTTGGGACTGCAAAGGCATTCCAAACATGCATGGTACAAACATAAATCTATACTCCAAAAAAAAAGTTTAGGAAAAAAATATACAAAACATGTATAAAAAACAAAACAAAACCAAGCAGACTCAAAGGACCACTTGGTCTTTTTTCCGCTGTCACTCTTCTATACAAGTCAGATTTTGAACATCCCCTGGGACAAACATGTCCTTTTTGATGCGATATTCCTAAAGGGAAATCACGTCTAAATGGATTCAGACCCTGCCAATTTCTTCATTAGAGCCCTGCAGGTGCAGCAACTGATTGATACTTATAAAAACAATCCCATACTGATTCACATGGACAGACAAAAGAACAGCTGTTTCTTCAGAATAACAGTTTGTTAAAATACCTGCATTGTACATAGATCGCCCAGAGGGGGATGTATTTTTCTCAACAAAAGTGGAGTTACTCTGTAAATTAATTTTCAGACTAATATGTACTTCCTGTTTTTCAGCATTTGTTTGCTTGCTGGTGAGCTGTACTGTACTTGCACTGAGAAATGTCATAGGTTATGTGTTTACAAATGATAGGTGAGTATTATGGAGATGCTACTTCAATTCCTTTAAACTATGATTTGTAACCTTGATACAGTTTGTGAAATGATAATATACAGTGATCTCACATTTTTGTAGGTTTTTATAAGTTTCTAAACAGAAAAGTGATGTTAAACACTGTAACGCAGGTGTGGGTGGAACAGACACACTTAGAGAGTAGGAGTGCTCACACAAGCTTTATAGAGGGATGAGAGGTTAGCCTTCAGCCAGGCGACAGGAATTTCCGACAGGCAGGAAAAAGAGTCAGTTCGGGCACACAGGGGAAGGGCAAAGTCCAGGCAGCAAAGATACTGTTCAGACACACAGGAGGGGGGAAAAGTCGTGGTAGCAAAGATACTGTTCGGGCAAATGGGGGAAGGCAAAGTTCTGATAGCAACAAGTCAGTCTACTCACAGCATGGCACACGGAGAGTTGGTCCTTGTCCGGGGCAGGCACACAGCAGATGGCACACAGTGGGGAGGTTAGGTAATCCTTGTAGGGGAACCAGCACACAGCCGAAGGCACACAGCGACAGTCCTTGTCCGGGTAGCTCATAGTGGAAGGCACACCGGGGGGAGGTAAAGTAATCCTTGTAGGGGAACCAGCACACAGCAGCGGGCACACAGCATATGCGCAAGAAGTAGTCCACTTTGCTTGAAACTCAGTATCTTGCATATTAGCCGAGTAGCCCATAAAATTGTGGTGAGTACAGATCACAAATTCACTCATGTTACAGGTTCACTAGTCTAGTGGCTCTCAATATTAGTGAGACTGTTGGGGTACCAGTGAGGCCTGCTGTTCTGACTGGCTTGGATCGACCCTGTGTCTTTTAAGGATCCAGTTTGAGAATAATCTTAGCGTTATGAGAAACACACACAGACAGACAGTTTGGATGCCAAGATTATTCTTAATTGTATTGTTTGGGTCAAACATTTTACAGTCATTATGAAGGGCGTTACAAAGTTAATGATATTCTGCAACACATCACCTTATAGGTTAACAATTATACAAAGTTAATAATATTCCAAATAATATGAGACTATATGTTTAGTAATTATCATAGATAAGAAAAACAATTATGAAACTCCTCCTTAAGAAAGGAGGGGGTCTTTATCCAGAGCCCTGAAGCTATGGGGTTGTGCTAAAGTAATCCTAATTATTGTGGCTGGTAGTACCAGGTACATGGAATTTAGTAATTGGGATGGTAGATGAGATCATCTCTGTACGTGCAAACTGTGAATTCTGAAATGGAAGAAGGGGGGTTGGGAAGACAGAGGAGAAAAGGATATTTTAAAATGGAATCCAGAAGACAAAATGGCGTTTCAGTGTTTTCTCTGCATCCCCCCCATAACCCCCTCTTAAATCATAAACATGATTTCCCCTAAAACCCTATCGGGCCTTACATTGTTACAGACGTCATCGGGGCATATAGCTCCCCGGTAAAGTCAGTGGGCATGCGGCTATCCTGTTCTTGATATCCTTGTTGCAAAAGAAGGACTATACCCACCCGTCTAAAGATATTTTGGGCAATACCAGTCTGCTTGTGACTACAGTGTTTCCTTAGGTACTGAAAGTAAGGGCTGGGATAGAAGGGCTCTATCTGTTCTGACTCTATATGTCCGAGCATAGAGGGATGATCTACTCCCTTGCACATTTTCCAGAAACATAAAATAACACAGTACACTATCATACTTATTACACTAATATAGCAGCAATGATTATAAAAGGTTAAACTAGGGCTTGTTTCCATCCGGTGAACCACCCAAAATACTGATCCCCATGGGTTGTCTATACCTGAGTTAGTTAACAAAACATTGTTGATTATAATAAATATAATTTATCCATTCTACATTCTAATTAACCGTTAT
>BLSH010231583.1:444647-456678 GCA_018402905.1 Glandirana rugosa
CCCCCCCCCCCCCCCCCATAGAGACCAAAGTAAATTCTTCCAATGCCCTCAAAAAAAAAAGTTTATATTCACACAAAAAAGATATCAGCTACTTTAATTTAAATAGACACAATGACAAAAACAGACAATATGCTTAGATATAGGCACTGGTTCCTTTAACTCATTTTCCCACAATCCCCTAGGCTCCTACAAGCTCCTGAACCACAAGCTCCTGAACCATGTCAAAGGAAAACAAGTTTCTCTGCTTCCCTCCCTCATCAACTCAGAGATCTGATAACAAAGGGGTGGTTGGGCATGTGATCCATACTTGTTAACAGTCACGGATTGCCCGGGACAATGTCCTGGTCTGAGCCTGTCCCGGGCATAATCCCGAAAATCCGCCTCTGTCAGTTCTGTTCTCAGCTGCTGCTGGGTGGAGTGTCAAGAGACAGAGCAACAGAACATTGACTGCTCTCCCTCCCCCTACCTCCTCCCCCAGCAACTCAAATCAGACACTCTTATTACAAGTCACTTTGACTGAACACCACCCAGGAGGTGGAGCCTGCGAGGCTTGCAGTGTCTGACTGGCTGGGACACAGCGAGGGGGTGTGGCCAGCCTCTGAGATTGTGCCCAGTCTGCCTTCTGGGAAGGGAGGCAGATCAAGAGAGCTTTCCAAGTGTCAGCCTCTCACCAGCCTACAGATAAATGCCAGCATGAAGATTACACAGATTCATTTAAATAGTCTTTTAAAAGTTAGTATTACTGACTTCAATGTGTTAGAAAAGTGTTAGATCAACAGGCAGAATAACATTGCTACCATTGCATTATACACAATTGGGACTGGAATCCCCTCCCCCTACCTCTCCTAGCATTTCTTGGCTCTCCTGTGCAGGATTGCTGGACCCTGAGGCAGAGCATTTTCTCTGCTGGCTACTCTGCTGCTTGTGTGGGTGGGATTGGGTGACCCCATCCTCGGAGATCCACCCCACCCACCTGAAAAAGCACCTGGTGTGAGCTGTTCTGTGGAGTGTGGGCAGAGAGAGGTCAGCTGGGAGGATTTCATCAGTGATGTGATTGCAGGTACCTCTATGCTAAGCTAGGTCTGCTGAATTACTTTAGCTTAGCATAGAAGTGCAAAGTTTCCAACAGTCCCAATTTGCCCAGGACATTCACAGAAATCAGGTCGATGTCCCAGTCTGAGCCTGTCCCAGGCAAAATCCTGAAAATAGGCTTTGTTACAGCATCGATATGGGGGTGTGGACCGCACATGGGCAACACCAATGGCGTAGCTGCAGAGATCCAAAGCGTCCCTCCCACCATTTCACTGACTCACACCCACCACTCATGCTCCTTTCAGTATGCGGTCTTGTCCGGCTCAGCTTGTTATTGGTGTGATCAGCTGTGGAGGGGCTGGCTGTCTGCTGTGCCTCATGAAGATGCAGGACAGCCCCTTTCTGCTCGGCTTATCTTTGGCTTATTGAAGAGGGGGGGCATGATGGTGGTGAACAGGGAGAGACACCCGAGGCAGATACCCATGCCTTCCGCCAGAAAAGCTACAACTGTGGTGAGTCCTATAGAAAGCTGTCTGCTGACTGTCCTGTGCAGCAACTTTTGTGTGCCTGTCCCCCCACCATCCTCTCCCAGTCTCTTCCCTCCCAGCAGCCTGGAATAGCCCAGCTCTGCTCATAACCTCCCCTCTTCTCCACCCCCCAACTCTGCCCACCCCCCCTTCTCTAACCCCCAAACTCTGCTCACCCCCAACCCCCAACTCTGCTCACTTCCCCTCTTCTCCATCCCCCCAACTCTGCTCAACCCCAACCCCCAACTCTGCCCCCCCTCCTTTCCATCCTCCCCAACCCCCTACCCTATCTACATTCCCTATATATTACCACATTTTCCAAAATGTAAGTCACCTCAGACTCTATTTAACCACACCCCTTTAAGCCACGCCCAATATTTAGTGTAATTTAAACTACGCCCATTTAACGCCGCAGTGTACTTCACGCTCCACATTTTTTTTCTCCTGCTAGACCATGCCTACAAGTAAATGCCCCACTCCTAATTAAAATAATATTCCACCTATGGAAAAAAATATCCCTAAAAATGTTTTCAGAATGTTGGCAACTATTTGTGATCTGCCACCAGCTTTGTGGTCCTCCTCTATTAGTCCTGGCATGTGGGCATCAAGACAGTAGCCCAATAGCATGCATCTCCCATAGAAGACCCTGTCACTGCAGAAAGTATTGTGCCCCTTGCTACTACAGTACTGCCCTTCAAGTGGGGTGGCCCTGTGCCTTCAGCTGCCCACCTGTGGTATAAGTCCTGAGACTTCTCCACTCGCTCACATGTAGTGCCAGCCCAGAGATTCTTCCAGATTTAACCTGTGTACCCAGTCCTACTAAGTAACTGTTTATTGACTGAACTGTCTACTGAAGTAATTATCATTCTGTAGTATAGACTGTGCTCTACTGCCACTCAGTGTCCTTATTGAGTCACAGAGACATTGCTCTCATGAGCTCCTGTTTATACTAGATCAGCTTAACATTGTTCTGTATGCGCACTCTTTTGCTATTTTGACCCTGTTACATTGTTAATTCCAATTGGTAATGTTCAAGTTAAAGCTATCCTCTGTCTGGTCATTTGACTGATTACCCACCCACAGCGGGAGAATAGTCCCCAAATCATTGTTGTCTGTCAGTGGGAAATTTGCACCTAGTAGAAGAATAGGTTCTTAAAGTGTTACTAAACCCAGGGCCCTGCATTCACTATATCTGGTCTCCCACAGTACACAGAACATGGAAATGCAATAGCTTTCATAAATATAAACTGCTTAATACCTTTTCTCATCAGCAGTTAGAGCAGTCTTGTGACTTCTATCGGTGTCTGGTTATAGCTTGTAGGAGGAGCTTTCATTCTCCCATGACTGTCCTATGAGGATGCAGGACCCCTGTCTCTCTGTCTGCACAGTGCTGATTGGCTCTGCCACTACATCATTACAGGGCACAATAGTGTTGTAGGGGTTGGCGACCCCAGAACTCTAGTGCACATTTGTAAGCGTCAAGTAGCAATGGATGGCAATGGGAGGGAGAGAGCTAAAATGAATTAGTGCATATGCACTTAATGCACTATAACCCCCAACCCCTCCCCAAGGAAAGCACCCACTTTCCTCCCTCTGATGGAAGTAATTTCCCACAGTGATCACATCCTGCATTAACAATTCTAGGTGCTGCTTGTACCTGGACAGTAATTTCCATTTGATGTAAATGGGGGCTTGTTCCAGTGGTACACATACTGCCCATTCAAGAGAAGTTCCTGCAATGCTCCTTTTTTTTAAAAATAAAAAAAGGACTTTTTTATCTTAATTTAAAGTTGACCTAAAAATATTGATGACCTGAAACCTTTTGCAAAAGACTAAACAGAACAGATAATCAATATGTCAGTAGAAGACAGGCTGTCTTGAGCTGTAACAGTGAGTCTTTGTTTTTTCTATTTGTTTTGCTCCTGAACCTTATTTATATTTGTGAATACATTCACAAATTCTAGTAGAAGGGTTATTCTTCATTTTCCAAGCAGTTGTATGCAGCTTCCCTGGGTATACAAAACATATCTACATAGTATGGAAAGAAGGATCATTTGT
Organism: Glandirana rugosa; assembly: GCA_018402905.1. Taxonomy (NCBI): domain Eukaryota; kingdom Metazoa; phylum Chordata; class Amphibia; order Anura; family Ranidae; genus Glandirana; species Glandirana rugosa. The sequence continues at coordinate 448,265 of BLSH010231583.1, forward strand.
CTACAAGGGTCCAGCTATTAGTAAGTGAAGTGACTACTTTAATTACTTGTCCTAACCTAATGTAAAACAGGAGAAAACATTTTTATATTATACTGTCATGGTAAATATTTTCTTGTACCATCCTATGTGATTTTATTTTATTTTTTCTCGTTAAATGCAGGGAAATTGTTACTTTGGTTTCAAATATTATGCTCATATTTGCTCCATTTCACCTGTGTGAAGGTACAAATGTAAGTATTTCATTATCCAGTTCATTATTTATATATACATTAAGGGAATATTAATGAAAACAGCTGCAGAAATTACTAGATGGAAAGAGCTTTTTGTGTTATAATCTGTACAAGAAAACATTTATTGCTGCACAATTTTTGCAGTTCATATATGATAGTTGTTATACTGTTCAAAGTATACAACATTTAACATTCAATATTCTGTTGTAGGCAGCCACCGGTGGAATATTTAGAGGTGCAGGAAGACAAAAAATTGGTGCTCTTATGGCTATTTTGGGTTATTACCTAATTGGGTTTCCAATTGGATTATCACTGATGTTTCCAGCAAAACTCGGGGTTATGGGTAAGATCACGTACTACATTCTGTATATGATAGGAATATATATATGTGCACAAAATGTTTGTCTACCTACACTAAATTATTAGATTAGCAATATCAGCTGAATTTAGTTTTGCTGATACAGATTGGTTGGTATGTGACCTGCTGCTTAACAAAGTATAAAGCCCGTACACACTGAGGAGATCCTGTACTAACAATCAGATGTTAGTAAAGCAATCTCCCCCACTGAGCTATTGTGTTCTGGCACGGGGATAGCCCCCCACGCCAGAACACATGATTGGCCAAGAGCCCTGATCTGAAGCCGATCGGCAGACCTTTTTCTATAAATCCGGCAGATACCGCATGATATTAGGCCTGTGCGTGCGGCCACCAGTGATAGCACTAAGTACACTAACAATGGTCCATAAATTAATATCCGATGAGTACAGTATATGGTATCTTTTTGAGTTGTTGTGGTGAAAAGAACATAAGTAACTTCGGGACAAATGAGGTTTAAAGTAAATCTAAACAACTGGATGGCAATTAGTGTGCTAAAGCACAATGCAGCATAAACTTTTTTAATCTTTTGTGCATCTCAATGCAACTGAACGCCATCCATCACTTCCTGTCTACATGCAACCGCTCCATTCACTGGCGTCACTGGGGGGGTTAGAGGGGACCATGGCCCCACCAACATTATACTGTGCCCCCCCCCCCCACCACAGGACACAGGGCAGCAGCGCCAAAACTGACAGGCTCTGTGAAGGAACACAGGCAGAGCCGTAGCTTCTCCTTCTCAAGCCAAGTGGCTCTCATTCACCCGTTCCTATTGGCCACATTCAGGGCCAATGGGAAACTAACAACCAGAAAATTATGGGACATGTAGTCCCGGATACCAGCGAGCCCAGGACGATTACCTGGGAATACTAGACTGCAGCCCCCAGCATGCCGAGTGAGAGGGGGAAGAGGAGGAGGGGAGAGAGGACTGGGAGAGGAGAAGAGGGACCACGAGGCTGTCGGGTCTGATACTAAGAGACCAGAGGCTGCAGAGGAATTCTTCTTTTTTTCCCTGCTGGGAGGACATCACATCTAAGCAAAGTGGTCACCCTTCCTGGAAGTAGCAACACAGTTGGCGGCAGATTACTAGCCGCAGACTCCTGATCTGTGTGTGAGGCACCTGTACAGAGATCACTGGGCCTTCCGGTTGCCAGTCGGGCATTCCCTAAACAGTCTGTTTCAGAACATCTTCTCCTTTGGGCCTCGGTGTCACTTGGATTGGTGAGCGGGCAATAGCCCATCCTGCACTTACATTTAAAGGGAAAGACACTGCATGCAGACACCTTTACCTCCTCTTTGTATCAGAGCTTTCACAGGAGACACATTGTTCCAGTTACCCTTTGTCCCCGACATGGCTTCTCGCAAACTGCAAACGGAACTTCTTATGGCTTTCTTTCAACAATGGCTTTCTTTTTGCCACTCTTCCATAAAGGCCAGATTTGTGGAGTACACAACTAATAGTTGTCCTTTGGACAGATTCTCCCACCTGAGCTGTGGATCTCTGCAGCTCCTCCAGAGTTACCAAGAGCCTCTTTGTTGCTTCTCTGATTAATGCTCTCCTTGCCGGCTTGTCAGTTTAGGTGGACAGCAATGTCTTGGTAGGTTTGCAACTGTGCCATACTCTTTCCATTTTTGGATGATGGGTTGAACAGTGCTCTGTGAGATGTTCAAAGCTTGGGATATTTTTTTATAACCTAACCCTGCTTTAAACTTCTTCACACATTTATCCCTGACCTGTCTGGTGTGTTCCTTGGCCTTCATGATGCTGTTTGTTCACTAAGGTTCTCTAGCAAACCTCTGAAGGCTTGACAGAACAGCTGTATTTATAATGAGATTAAAGGGGTATCAGAGTAAAGGGGGCTGAATACAAATGCATGCCACACTTTTGAGATATTTATTTGTAAAACATGTTGAAAACCATTGATCGTTTCCCTTCCACTTCACAATTATGTGCCACTTTGTGTTGGTCTATCCCATAAAATCCCAATACAATACATTTACGTTTTTGGTTGTAAAATGACAAAATGTGGAAAATTTCAAAGTATGAATACTTTGCTACATGTAAAGCTTGTATAACAGTGCCAATTTGCTGTCCCCTCAAAATAACTCCCAGCCATTAATGTCTAAACCACTAGCAACAAAACTGAGAACACCCCTTAGTAAAAATGTTCAAACTGGGCCCAATTAGCCATTTTCCCTCCCCGGTGTCATGTGACTCATTAGTGTTACAAGGTTTCAGATGCAAATGGAGAGCAGGTGTGTTAAGTTTGGTGTTTTCGCTCTCACTCTCTCCTACTGGTCACTGGGAATTCAACATGACACCTTATGGCAAAGAACTCTCAGAGGATCTGAAAAAAGAATTGCTACTCTACATACAGATGGCCTAAGCTAAAAGAAGATTGCCAAGACCCTGAAACTGAACTGCAGCACAGTGGCCAAGACCATACAGCAATTTAACAGCACACGTTCCACTAAGAATAGGCCTCACTATGGTTGACCAAAGAAGTTTAGTGCACATGCTCAGAGTCATATCCTGAGGTTGTCTTTTGGAAATAGACATATGAGTGCTGCCAGCATTGCTGCAGAGGTTGAAGGGGCGGGGGGTCAGCCTGTCAGTGCTCAGACCATATGTTGCACAGTGCATTAAATTGGTCTACATGGCCGTTGTCCCAGAAGGAAGCCTCTTCTAAAGATGATGCACAAGAAAGCCTGAAAACAGTTTGCTGAAAACAAGCAGACTAAGTACATGGATTGCTGGAACCATGTCCTGTGGTCTGATGAGAGACCGTCAAGCGTGTGTGGTAGTAACCAGGTGAGGAGTACAAAGACAAGTGTGTCTTGCCTACAGTCAAGCATGGTGGTGGGAGTGTCTTGGTCTGGGGCTGCATGAGTGCTGCCGGCACTGGGGACAGTTCATTGAGGGAACCATGAATGCCAACATGTACTGTGACACACTGAAGCAGAGAATGATCCCCTTCCTTCGGAGACAGGGCCGCAGGGCAGTATTTCAACCTGATGATGACCCCAAACATACCTCCAAGATAACCATTGCCTTGCTAAAGAAGCTGAGGGTGCCATATCAGTCGTGTAAATGTTGTTGATAAAGGGGTTGGAGAGCTTAGTAGTGAACACTGCCCCCCTCCAGACACAGTGTGATCCCAGATGGGGTGTCGTGAGTGAGGGGCAGGGGCGGGTATGCAGTTCTCCAACAACACAAATGAGTCTAGCTCTTTCCATAACTAGCTATTTCTGATATGTTTTGTGACTGCTCCTGTAAAATTTTGTATGGATCACATATTACTATCGTATTATACTTCTCTTGTAATTGTATAATTCAATAAAATTTTCAACATGTAAGAAGCTGAGGGTGAAGGTGATGGTCTAGCCAAGCATGTCTCCAGACCTAAACCCTATTGAGCCTCTGTGGGGCATCCTCAAAAGGAAGATGGAGGAGCGCAAGGTCTCTAACAATCACCAGCTCCTTGATGTTGGCATGGAGGAGTGGAAGAGGACTCCAGTGCAAATCTGTTAAGGTCTGGAGAACTCCATGCCCACAAGGGTTAAGGCAGTGCTGGAAATAATGGTGGCCACACAAAATATTGACACTTTGGGCCCAATTTGGACATTTTCACTTAGGGGTGTACTCACTTTTGTTGCCAGTGGTTTAGACATTAATGGCTGTGTGTTGAGTTATTTTGAGGGGACAGCAAATGTACACTGTTATACAAGCTGTACACTCACTACTTTACATTGTAGCAAAGTGTCATTGCTTTAGTGTTGTCATATGAAAATATATAATAAAATATTTACAAAAATGTGAGGGGTGTACTCACAGATACTGTATATACACAGTTAGGCCCATATATATTTGGGCACAATTCTAGTTTTTTTCAAGTATTTACCAAAACATATTCAAGCTATAATTATATAATGGATGTGAAAGTGCACACTCTCAGCTTTAATTTGAGGGTATGTACATTCAAATCGTAGGAAGGGTTTAGGAAATACAGCTATTAAGAATATCCACCCCCCCCCCCCTTTTTCAAGAGACCAAAAGTAATTGGACAATTGAATCAAATTATTTAAAATTATTAAAATCAAATTATTAAAATCATCAATTAAGCAGGTAAAAGTTCTGGAGTTGATTTGCTTCAAAAACTAAACAAATACATCAGAGAGATAGCAGCAACATTAGCAGTGGCAAAATAAACAGTTTGGTACATTCTGAGGAAAGAAGAACGCACTGATGAGCTCAGCAAGATAAAAAGGCCTGGATGTCCACGGAAGACAACAGTGGTGGATGATCGCAGGATCCTCTCTTTGGTAAAGGAAAAAACATTCACAACATCCAGACAAGTGAAGGACACTCTCCAGGAGGTGGGTGTATCATTGTCAAAGTCTACAATCAAGAGAAGACTTCACAAGAGCAAATACAGAGGGTTCACCACAAGGTGCAAACCATTCATAAGCCCGAAGAATAGAAAAGCCAGATTAGAGTTTGCCAAAAAACATCTAAAAAAGTCAGACCAGTTCTGGAAAAGCATTCTTTGGACGGATGAAACTAAGATTAATCTGTACCAGAATGACGGGAAGAAAAAAGTGTGGTCAAGGCTTGGAACATCTCATGATCCAAAGAACACAACGTTATCTGTAAAACATGGTGGATGTAGTGTGATGGCATGGCCATGCCTGGCTTTCAGTGGCACTGGGTCATTGGTGTTTATTGATGATGTGATAGAAGACAGAAACAGCCAGATGAATTCTGCAGTGTTTAGAGATATACGATCAGCCCAGATTCAGCCAAATGCAGCAAAGTTGATTGGACAGCGCTTCATAGTACAGATGGACAATGATCCCAAACACACTGCAAAAGCAACCCAGGAGCTTTTGAAGAAGAAGAAGTGGAATATTCTGCAATGGCCGAGTCAGTCACCTGATCTCAACCCAATTGAGCATGCATTTCACTTGCTGAAGGCAAAACTAAAGGCAGAAACACCCACAAACAAAGAATAACTGAAGACAGCTGCAGTTAGAGCCTGGCAAAGCATTTGAAAGGATAGTCATTGCCAGTAAAGGATTCTCAGCAAAATATTAAAAATAAACATTTTATTTATGATTATATTCATTTGTTCAATTACATTTGAACCCCTGAAAATGGGGGGACTGTGTATAAAAATGCTTGCAGTTCCTAAAATGTGTACTTGATATTTATGTTCAAACCCTTGAATTAAAGCTGAAAATCTGCTCTTCAAATTCATTTGGATTGTTTCGTTTTAATTTCATTTTAATTTTATTCTGGTGCCATACAGAGCCAAAAGTATGAAAATTGCGCCTGTGTCCATATAGACATGGACCTAACTGTATGTGTATATATATATATTTGCATTTTATAGTTGGCCCCCCATGTGCCTGTCCCCAAATATGAAAGCTGGAGACGCCACTGGCTCCATTGTTGGCTGCATGTTATTGCTCTGGACTAGTGTTGAGCGAACCCGGACTGTAACGTTCGGGTCCGTACCGAACTTTGGGGTGTCCGGGACCCGGACCTGAACACAGACATTTCAAAAAATGTTCTGGTTCGGCTTCTGGGTTCTGGTAGTTGATCACGCATGTTGAATAGCTGCAGGGCAGCCAATCAACAATCTTTTCACTGGTTTTCCCTTAGAAGCCATCACAGCCATGCCTACTAATGGCATGGCTGTGATTGGCCAGTGCATCATGTGACTCAGCCTCTATATAAGCTGGAGTCACTTGATGCTGCAGTCACATGCTCTCTGAGACTCTGAATAGTATAGGGAGAGGAAGCTGCCAGCATTTTTGTGAGGGACAGATTGCAGAAATTTTAACATCTGATCCTGCATCCTGAGATTACTACTACTGTTGCTCTGAGGGACAGATTGCAGAAATTTGAGATTTCACATACTGCTGCTTTGAGTGACAGATTGCAGATCAAACTCTGCATAACACAACGATCGCTACGATCGTACACAACGATCAGATTGTGGGAGTAATTTGAGATTTCACATACTGCTGCTTTGAGTGACAGTTTGCAGATCAAACCCTGCCTACCACAACGATCGTTACAATCGTACACAACGATCAGATTGTGGGATCGTACACAACGATCAGATTGTGGGAGTAATTTGAGATTTCACATACTGCTGCTTTGAATGACAGATTGCAGATCAAACCCTGCATTACACAACAATCTGACTGCACTAGGTAGAGACTTCTGCTTAGAGGGACAGATTATTGTTCAAAAATCATTGAATACTCCTATAGGGGCAGGTTCCAGCTGTTGCTATAAGTGACACATTATTGTTCAAAAATCATCTCCTAGTTCTAAAGGGAGAGCTTCCAGCTGTTTTTTAGAGGGACATATTATTGTTCAAAAATCATTGTCTACTCCTATAGGGCCAGGTTCCAGCTGTTGCTGTAAGTGACAGATTATTTATTGTTCAAAAATCATCTCCTAGTTCTAAAGAGAGAGCTTCCAGCTGTTGGTGTGAGCGGTGCATTTCTTGCACCAAAATAAAAAGTCCGGCTACGTTGGTGTTTTAAAAAAAAAAGGCATTGGTAATTGGTATTAATAAATACTTACATAGGGCGGCACAGTGGTGTAGTGGTTAGCACTTTCGCCTAGCAGCAAAAGGGTCGCAGGTTCGAATCCCGACTACGGCACTACCTGCCTGGAGTTTGCATGTTCTCCCTGTGCCTGCGTGGGTTTACTCCGGGTACTCCGGTTTCCTCCCACACTCCAAAGACATGCTGGTAGGTTGATTAGATCCTGGCTAAAAAAATTGTCCCTAGTATGTGTATGTATGCATGTGAGTTAGGGACCTTAGATTGTAAGCTCCTTGAGGGTAGGGACTGATGTGAATGTACAATGTATATGTAAAGCGCTGCGTAAATTGACGGCGCTATATAAGTACCTAAAATAAATAAATAAATAAATAGGGCTACATAGTACATTTGCGGGCACAATGAGGAGAGCAAATAAGGGACGTGGTCATGGCGCTGCTGGCGCTGCTGGTGATGCTGGTGTTGGTGAACCTCCTGTTGGAAGGAGAGGACGTGGTCGAGGTGTGTCAGCTACACGCACAAGGGAAACACCTTCCTCAGGTAGCCAAAAGAACCTTCACCGGTATATGGTAGGCCAGAATGCCCCTCAACGATTGGTGAGGCCAGAACAAGTACAGGCGATAGTAGATTGGGTGGCTGACAATGCCTCCAGTTCCTTCACATTGTCTCCCTCCTGGTCCCTTGATGAAAGCTCAGAGTTGGCAGCTGAACCCCATGACCATCTGTCCTTCACCTCAGCCCCTTGTAAATTAGCCAAGCAGTCTTAGCCCCAAGTCCTGCAAGAGACTCTTATGCTTTTTGATGACTCTCCTGGTGTGCTTTCTGTGGGCCATCCATATAGCGCTGCCCCAGAAGTGGAAGACATTGAGTGCACCGATGCCCAACTACTTCTGTTGCAGGATGAGGACATGGAAACACCAGCGCAGCACATCTCTGATGATGACGAAACACAGGTGCCAACTGCTGCAGCTTGCCTCAGTGTGCAGACTGACAAGGAGGGCAGTGGTGAAGGGTGGGTGGAAGATGATGTGGAGGATGATGAGGTCCTAGACCCCACATGGAATGAGGGTCATGCGAGTGACGTGTGCAGTTTGGAGGAAGAGGAGGTGGTCGCACAGAGGCACCAGCACAGCAAAAGAGGAAGCAGGTTGCAAAAGTGGAGCGAGTGTCCCCTAGACAGTATGCCTGCTACTACCTACCGCACCCAGGGACCTAGCACACCAAAG
>BLSH010231583.1:457777-467983 GCA_018402905.1 Glandirana rugosa
AGTAAAATTATTTCCAATCGAACAGGTGCAACCGACACCTGTCCACCGACGCGAACAGACACTATTTCGGGGGACGGCACGATTTGTGTGCAAGTCTGTTATGTGACCGACGTCCCGTCCGGTCGTGGAGGTTCCGTATTTCCCGTTCGAGTCCGGTACACCGCATACGTGTGTATGAGAACGTGGTACAACGACTTTACGACGGAGGACGATTCTGCAACAGATAACCGACCACCACGACTGTTTCGAAACGGTGTAAACCCGGTACGATTGGGACGGAAGACTCCACGACCACCACCGTGTCGACGCAAGAAGGAGTAGGAGGAGGAGACGGAAGCGGAACACGAAGGTGACTCGGGGGCCACAGTAAACCCTTACGGGAGTCGTCGCGGAGATGGTCACACGCGAACATCAGCGTGTAGAAGGAGAGTGCGAGGTCACTCCCTTAATTCCTGACGTGCAACAGGAGAGAGGAAGATGTGCGACTACAAGCGCACACTGGTAGAGGCGCTGCTGAGGGCATTCCCAAATGACACCGGGGGCTCAGTGGAAGCACAAGGCGAAGGCAGAGGAGGAGGATGAGGAAGAACGCAGCTGTGCCACCACCAGCACCTCAGAAGGCAGGGTTAGCATGGCCCAAATGTGGCAAAGCTTTGTCAGCACCACCAGCCAATAGACAACGTCTTAGCAGGAGGCAGCATTTCAGCAACATGGTGCAAGAGTATGTGTGCATACGCCACATGGCCTGAGCTTGCCCTTTATGCCTTGGAGGTGCTGGCCTGCCCTGCAGCCAGTGTATTGTCTGAACGTGTGTTTAGCACGGCAGGGGGCTTTATCACAGACAAGCGCAGCCACCTGTCCACAGCCAACGTGGACAAGCTAACCTTTATTAAAATGAACCAGGCATGGATCCCACAAGACTTGTCTGTACCTTGTGGAGAATAAATATTTAGACCGGACTCACACAGCCTTTCATATACTTGTTTTTTTGAATAGGCCTCAATATTTTGGGGGCTACCCCAATTATAAACAAACAAAAAAAAAACAGTGTTGGCTACATCCTCTTCCTCCTCGACCACCGCCACTTCCACCTACACTGCCACGGTCACGGTCTAGTCAACCTCTAGGCTCCTACTCCACATCCACCCCTTCCCATTTTTTTTATTTGATTTTAATTTATTTTCCCTATCCCCATTTTTTTTGTAGGGCACTTGCCCTACTCTTACCCCCATTTTACTTCCTTTTGCAGCCCTCTAGCACTTGCTAGGACTTTGTTACAGCCATTTTTGTGCCTAAAAGTTCGGGTCCCCATTGACTTCAATGGGGTTCGGGGTCCGGGATAAAGTTCGGGCAACGTTCGGTGCCGAACCCGGACTTTTTCCCAAAGTTCATTTGGACCTTCCGAACCCGAACGTCCAGGTGTTCACTCAACTCTACTCTGGACCAAATCCCTAAGGATGACAGTGGTGGGCTATGACTGTGTCAGCATGGTCACTGGGGACAGGGTGAAATCACAAGAGCACCTCCTAATAGGAAGTTCCTGAACAAGGACCTTTGTGGAAGAATCAGCAGGCATTCATTTTTTGAACCCCGCACATTTGAAAAGGCTGAAAGAGGCTGTTGAATTACATTAACATGCTAAACCTTGTATGGTTTTCGTCATTGGGTTTACATCTACTTAAAATTTCTACAGGAAGACTGCAATCTATGACAATTTTACTTAAGTAATCAAAATAGGAAATGTTTCAGCCATTGTTAGCCTCTGGAATTTCTTCTTTAAAATTATAATAACCAATGTACAAGGATTTTCCAACAGCTGAATTTAGCCATTGTTATCTCTATATCTTTCGCCCCTTCCAAATCTAGTATTGCACAGTTTAGCCATGCTCCTGTCACCTTACAACAGCTGTCTCAGATTTTAAAAAATTGAAACAAGCATACAGCCTGTTAAATTATAGCTATTGTAAGGGTGCAGAGATTGTGCATCCCCTTGCCATACTGATGTAGCGCAACCCCCGAAGGAGCCACTTAAGTATGTTCAGTACGTCACTCTGCCTCTCAACCCCAGTAACCGCCTAAGTCTCCTGTGGCACACCTGGCAATAGTGTGAGTGCAAGGATCAATGAGAAACACACACATTATTATAAAACACATAAATTGTCTTTACTGTAATATTTCTGTGGAATAACTGTTAGTAATACGTTCAAGAAATATAATAGAAGAACATTAACTGAAGTTATGAGCAATATAGCTCAATCGTAAATGTAGGCTGCTTTCAGGGGATTCAGACCCTTAGAATAACCCCAAGAGCAGAGCAAACCCTCTAATAACAATATTGTCACAAAAATGGCAATCTGTACCAGATTGGTTACCCTTACTCAAGTTTGGCTCTATGAGTCCAGGCAGGAGAAGAGTAGAAGACTAACCCTCTCTATATCAGATCCCTCTCTTCTGTCTCCTGGCACCGCAGGCCCAATAACAAACACTGTATTCAAATCAACAGTCAGTATCTTAGCTTCCCAGATAGGCTGGCCTACACACCCACTGCATACACAGAGCCCTGGATATGTGTGTGCAAGGCCATATGGCAATAGTATCTTCAGTCCCTTTGAAGTAAAATACGTCTTGGCATCTTCAGCTAGCCACTCTCGTTGGTGCACTTAAATTCCTGGGTAGTAGACCCAAATAACATAACTGGCCCCGATCATTAAGTGAAGAATGCAAAATTTTCCTCACCAAGGTGGAAGGACAATGACCTCTGTATACAGTTTCTTTCTACTTAAATGGCCTTGTATAGTACAAGTGTCAGCAAGATGACTACCAGCAACGATGTCTGTATACAGGGTTCAATATAACTCCGTCTGTGCAGTGTCCTTGTTTCCTGCAAACGTGTGCATCCTTCTCACCCAATACTTCAATTGATCAAGGCCCAAATGAACTTCCTGGGACAGGCAGGCTTTCCTGGAACGCTTCTCTGTCTGCGCAGGTACACCTGGATGTGCACCTGGGATCCTCTTTCTCTCAGGCTGGATGTCCCAACCGGTCCCAGAGGCCTTAAATCGCACAGTGGAAAGACCCAAGAGGCATCACCCCTCTCTTAGGTCTTTTCTCTTCCCCTGCAACGCTTTCACTGCATTCTCCTCAGACAATCAAGTTGGAGTCTCCCTCCTCCTCTCTCTCTCTCAGAGCATGCATGGGACTGTAGTTCCATACTCCATACAAGGCTATGTGACCATCTGGTAAAGGGACTTCATATTCCAGAATGCTTTGCAGTCCTTTCTGCAGCTTGTTAAAATCCCTTGCATTGGCTGCTGCAACTGTTTCTTCCATTGGCTGTTTCTCTCTATCCCCATAGAGCAAAAACCATAGAGAGGTGTAATTTGATCCTTCTGTGTGTCTGTGTCTCTACACAGATTACATTAAAGCAGAACTCCTGGAAAAACCTTTATTCCATGTCCTTGTTGCTGATCTCCTACCTTCACCAACTATGCCATCCATCTTCTGCTGAACTCTGTAGTTCCTCTGCAACAGCCTGCTGAAATTGCTGAAAAACCATTATTACCCTGTGATTTCCTGTTTGCAAGCCGTTCTCCATCCTGTACTGCCAGCCAGCAGTCTGACATGCCGACTTGTAGTTTTTCTAACAGGAGCAGGGACTTCTATTTCCGCCCTGCTCACTGTATGAGGTGGAGGGGGTCTCACAGCCCCCGGTCTGTGCCGCCCATAGAGGTGGATTCCTCTCCTCCTCCTCTGCTCCCTCCTCCTCCCTGCCAGCACCACCCCTGCCCGCCATCTCATGAACAGAGCTGAGATCTCGGCTATGCCAGGAATTCCTGGTATGCCTGTCATGTCTGCTATGTGAACACACCGATCACTTTCTCTACTCCTATCCCCGCATTGGAACAAGTCACTCTGTGCTGTCTATCACAATGCAGGGATAGGAGAAGAGAAAGAGAGTGGTGTGTTCACATAGCAGACATGCCAGGAATACCAGGAGTTCCTGTCATGCCTGCTACACCGATCGCTGTATCCTGTGATCCCCATCCCCGCATTGTGATAGACAGCACAGAGTGCACTGTTCCAATGCAGGGATAGGAGGAGAAAAAGCGATCAGTGTTTTCACATAGCAGACATGGCAGGAATTCCTGGTTTGCCTGGCATGTCTGCTATGTGAAAACACAGCTTGCTTTCTCTCCTCCTCCTCCGCACTGATAAGTGGCACTGGGCACTGATAAGTGGCACTGGGCACTGGTGGGCACTGATAAGTGGCACTGATGTGACTGCACTGGTGGGCATTGATGTGACCGCACTGACAAGTGGCACTGGCGGGCATTGATAAGCGGCACTGGAGTGCACTGGCGTGACCGTACTGATAAGCGGCACTGGCGTGACCGCACTGATGGGCACCGATAAGCGGCACTGATGGGCACTGATAAGTGCCACTGATTGGCACTGGTGTGATTGGACTGATAGGCACTGATAAATGGCACTGGTGACTGCACTGGTGGGCACTGATAAGTGGCACTGGTGGGCACTGGTGTGACCGCACTGATGGGCACTGATAAGCGCCACTGGTGGGCACTGGTATGACCACACTGATAAGCAGCACTGGTGGGCACTGATAAGCTGCACTGGTGTGTCCGCACTGATGGGCACTGATAAGCGGCACTAGTGTGACTGCACTGATGGGCACTGATAAGCGGCATTGGTGGGCACTGGTGTGACCGCACTGATGGTCACAGATAAGCCGCACTGAGGGGCACTGATGGGACCGCACTTATGGGCACTGATAAACTGCACTTGCTTCCTCTCCTCCTCCTCTGCACTGATAAGTGGTACTGGGCACTGATAAGCAGCACTGGGCACAGGTGGGCACTGATAAGCGGCACTGGGCACTGGTGAGCACTGATAAGTGGCACTGGTGGGCACTGATAAGCGGCACTGATGGGCACTGATAAGCAGCACTGGTGTGACCGCACTTGTGGGCACTGGTGTAACCGCACTGATAAGCGGCACTGGTGGGCATTGATAAATGGCACTGGTGTGACCGCACTGATAAGCGGCACTGGTGGTGTGATCGCACTGATGGGCACTGATAAGAGACACTGATGGGCACTTATGGGCACTGGTGTGACTGCACTGATGGGCACTGATAAACGGCACTAATAACACTAATAAGGCTCTATGCGGCTACAATACACTTAGTGAATGGAGCTTGGACATGATTTTATAACACTAATAAGGCTCTATGCGGCTAGAATACACTTAGTGAATGGAGCTTGGACATGATTTTATAACACTAATATGGCTCTATTCGGCTAGAATACACCGAGTGAATGGAGCTTGGACATGATTTTATAACACTAATATGGCTCTATGCGGCTAGAATACACTTAGTGAATGGAGCTTGCAGATGATTTTAGAACAATAATCTTTCCCTTAACCACTTCAGCCCCGGAAGGATTTCCAGCTTTAGGACCGGAGCCCTTTTTGCGATTCGGCACTGCGTCGCTTTAACTGACGATTGCGTGGTCGTGCGGTGTTGTACCCAAACGAAATTTGTGTCCTTTTTTTCCCACAAACAGAGCTTTCTTTTGGTGGTATTTGATCACCTCTGCGTCATTCCTGATCGCCACTATAAACAAAAGAAGAGCGACAATTTTGCAAAAAAACCCAAATTTCTTACTTTTTGCTAAAATACAAATCCAAAAAAAAATATAAAAAAAATTTTTTTTTCACCGTTTTTGGCCGATTTATATTCTTCCTCATATTTGCGATAAAAAAAATCACAATCGGCGTTTATTGATTGGTTTGCGCAAAAGTGGTCGCGTTTACGGATGATGAGAATTCATTTTTGGGGGTTTTTATTTTTTTTTATTTTTTATTAGTAATGGCGGCGATCTGCGATTTTTAGCGGTACTGCGATATTTCAGCGGACATGTCGGAACATTTTGACACTTTTTTGGGACCATTGGCATTTATACAGCGATCAGTGCAATAAAAATGCACTGATTACTGTGTAAATGCCATTGGCAGTGAAGGGGTTAACCTGCAGGGGGCGCGCTAAGGGTTAACTATGTTCCCTGGGCGTGTTCTAACTGTATGGGGGCTTGCCTATCTGGGGAAGGGAAGTGGTCACAGCCTTCATGTACAGAAAGGCTGTGATCACAGCCCTTCCCCCTCACACAGAGCGGAGGTCCGTGTTTACTTACACGGACCTCCGCTCCTTCACTCCGGGGGGGGCATCGCGGGTGGCCGGCGGCAATCGAAGCCGCTGCACCTGCTCCCTGGCCCCCCACGAACACAGTGAGCGCGCGCGCGCACAGTGGCTCTGTATCGCGGCCGCCGTCGCACGACGGCGTTTTGCGTTACAGAGCCACATTGTCGCCGTCAATTGCCGATCAGCGGTCGGCATGCGGTTAAAGCAACAGCTGGAACCTTTCCCTGTACAAGTTGGAGATGATTTTAGAAGAATAATCTTTCCCTTAAAGCAACAGACTCTACCTAGTCCAGTCAGATCGTTCTGTGCAGCAGGATGAGGTGTGCAATCTGTCCCTCAAAGCAGCAGTACTAGTATCTCTCCCTAGTCCACAATCAGATCGTTCAGTAATGCAGCATGAGATGCAATCTGTCCCTCACAGAGCCAGCAGCATCCTCTCCCTAAACTATCCTGAGAGCATATGACATGCAGCACAGTGACTCCAGCCCCATATAGAGGCTGGGTCACATGGTGCACTGGCCAATCACAGCCATGCCATTAGTAGGCATGGTTGTGATTGTTTCTCAGGGAAAACCAGTGAAACACTTGTTGATTGGCTGCCCTTGGCAGCTATTCAACATGTGTAATAAAATACCAGAACCCCAGACCCATACCCGGACTTTTTTTGAAAAGTCCGGGTTCGGGTCAGAGTCCCGGACACCCCAAAGTTTGGTACGGACCCGAACTTTACAGTCCGGGTTCGCTCAACTCTAATATAACTGACAAGTAAGGAAAATCCCAAATTCAGTATCTCAGAAAACTAGAATATTACTTAAGACTAGAGTTGAGCAAACCCGAACTATAAAGTTCGGGTCCATACCGAACTTTGGGGTGTCCGTGACCCGGACCCGAACCTGGACATTTGAAAAAAGTTTGGGTTTGGGGTTCTGGTATTTTATCCCGCCTGTTGAATAGCTGGAGGGCAGCCAATCAACAAACGTTTCACTGGTTTGCCCTTAGAAGCCATCACAGCCATGCCTACTAATGGCATGGCTGTGATTGGCTAGTGCATCATATGACCCAGCCTCTATATGAGCTGGAGTCACGTAGTGCTGCATGTCACATGCTCTCAGGCTAGTGTAGGGAGAGGATGCTGCCGTGAGACAGATTGCAGATATAATAACATCTCATCCTGCATTACAGAACGATCTGATTCTGGACTAGGTAGAGATTACTACTACTACTGCTTTGAGGGACAGATTGCAGATCTCATCCTGGATTACAGAACGATCTGATTCTGGACTAGGTCGAGTTTACTACTCCTGCTTTTAGAGACAGATTGCAGATCTAATAACATCTCATCCTGCATTACAGAATTATCTGATACTGGACTAGGTAGAGTCTACTGCTTTGAGGGACAGATTATTGTTCTAAAATCATCTCCTAGTTCTATAGGGTCAGGTTCCTGCTGTTGCTGTAAGGGACAGATTATTGTTCTAAAATCATCTCCTAGTTCTTTAGGGTCAGGTTCCTGCTGGTGCTGTAAGGGCCAGATTATTGTTCTAAAATCATCTCCTAGTTCTATAGGGTCAGGTTCCTGCTGGTGCTGTAAGGGACAGATTATTGTTCTAAAATCATCTCCCAGAGCTATAGGGAGAGGTTCCTGCTGTTGCTGTAAGGGACAGATTATTGTTCTATAATCATCCCCTAGTTCTATAGGGAGAGGTTCCTGCTGTTGCAGTAAGGGACAGATTATTGTTCAAAAATCATTGCCTACTCCTATAGGGCCAGGTTCCAGCTGTTGCTGTAAGTGACAGCCATGCAGACCAATTTGATGCAGTGTTCGGCGTATGGTCTGAGCACTGACAGGCTGACCCACCACCCCTTCAGCCTCTGCAGCAATGCTGGCAGCACTCATACGTCTATTTCCCAAAGACAATCTCTGGATAGGACGCTGATCACATGCACTCAACTTCTTTTGTCGACCATGGCGAGGTCTGTTCTGAGTGTAGCCTGTCCTGTTAAACTGCTGTATGGTCTTGGCCACCATGCTGCAGCTCAGTTTCAGGGTCTTGGCAATCTTCTTATAGCCTAGGCCATTTTTATGTAGAGCAACAATTCTTTTTTTCAGATCCTCAGAGAGTTTGTTGCCATGAGGTGCCACGTTGAACTTCCAGTATGAGAGAATGAGAGTGATGGCACCAAATTTAACACACCTGCTCCCCATTCACACCTGAGACCTTGTACCACAAACGAGTCACGTGACACAGGGGAGGGAAAATGGCTAATTGGGCTCAATTTGGGAATTTTCACTTAGGGGTGTACTCACTTTTGTTGCCAGTGGTTTAGACATTAATGGCTTTGTGTTGAGTTATTTTGAGGGGACAGCAAATTTACACTGTTATACAAGCTGTACACTCACTACTTTACATTGTAGCTAAGTGCCATTTCTTCAGTGTTGTCACTTGAAAAGATAGAATAAAATATTTACAAAAATGTGAGGGGTGCACTCACTTTTGTGAGATACTGTATGTATTTGTACATGTTGATCATATCCCCCCTTAATCTCCTCTTCTCAAGGGAGAATAAATTCAGTTCCTCTAATCTTTCCTCATAGCTGAGCTCCTCCATGCCTCTTTTTAGTTTGGTTGCCCTTCTCTGCATTTTCTCCAGTTTCCCGATATCCTTTTTGAGAACTGGTGCCTAAAACTGAACTGCATATTCCAGATGAGGTCTTACTGATGATTTGTACATGGGCAAAATTATGTCTCTATCTCTGGAGTCCATACCTCTCTTAATACAAGAAAGGATTTTGCTTGCTTTGGAAATCGCAGCTTGGCATTGCATGTCATTATTAAGCTTATGATCTACCAAAACCCCCAGATCCTTCTCCACTATGGATTCCCCCAGTTGTACTCCCCCTAGTATGTATGATGCATGCACATTCTTAGCCCCCAATGTGCATAACTTTACATTTATCAATATTAAACTTCATTTTCCACATAGTCGCCCAATTAAACAGTGCATTGAGGTCTGCTTGTAAGTTGGAGACATCCTGTAAGGACGTTATTCCACTGCATAGCTTGCACTGAAATGGTATTTTTAATCCCAGACCCTATATCATTTATAAATATATTGAAAAGTAAGGGTCCCAACACTGAACCTTGGGGTACACCACTGATAACCTTAGATCATTCAGAGTAAGAATCATTAACCACTACTCTCTGAATTCGGTCTTTTAGCCAGTTTTCTATCCATTTACAAACTGATCTTTCCAAGCCTGTAGACTTTACCTTACACATTAGCCATGTGTGAGGAACGGTCTCAAACACTTTTGCAAAATCCAAGTATACCACGTCCACAGCCACCCCCCTGTGCATTTTACTTACCTCCTCAAAAAAAGAAATCAGGTTTGTTTGACAACTTCTATATTTCATGAATCCGTGCTTTCTGTTGCTTAACCACTTGCCGACCGCCGATCGGCGATTGACGGCGACAAAGTGGCTCGTTCCCGCAAATCGCCGTCATACGACGGCGGCTGCGGGAACGTGTATAGTGAGCGCGCACGCGCCGCCGGAGGCGCGCCCGCGCGCTCACTGTGTCCAGGGGGGGCCAGGGAGCGGGTGCGGCGGCTTCGATTGCCGCCGGCCACCCGCGATGCCCCCCCTGGAGCGAATGAGCGGAGGTCCGTGTATGTAAACACGGACCTCCGCTCTGTGTGAGGGGGAAGGGCTGTGATCACAGCCTTCCTTTACGTGAAGGCTGTGAAAACTTCCCTTCCCCTGTTAGGGCATCCCCCATACAGTTAGAACACGCCCAGGGAACATAGTTAACCCTTAGCGCGCCCCCTGCAGGTTAACCCCTTCACTGCCAATGACATTTACACAGTAATCAGTGCATTTTTATAGCACTGATCGCTGTATAAATGCCAATGGTCCCAAAAAAGTGTCAAAATGTTCCGCCATGTCCGCTGAAATATCGCAGTACCGCAAAAAATCGCAGATCGC
>BLSH010231583.1:467993-496018 GCA_018402905.1 Glandirana rugosa
GTTTCCTCGTACCCCCTCGAGTACAGGTATTACCCCCACCATCACTGTGTCTGGGTTTACTAGGTGTTTCCGAAGTTTCGGTAACATAGATTAAAAATCCCTGAGGAATTACCGACCTTATCATGGTGACCTAACCGCATCCTGGTTACATCACGAGTATAAATTTTTTCCTAGTTTCAGAAATGGTTCATTGATATCTGGACAATCAAATTGAAGATCTCGACCCTTCTATGACCTCTTAAATTAATTTCTGGTGTATCTTTTCAAGAACAACCTTTTTTTACAAAATTGGTGAAGTCGGGGCCTTCCTAAAGGTCGAAATCCTGGCCCAATTGTCAGTTAAAGCGACGCAGCGCCGAATCGCAAAAAGGGCTCCGGTCCTAAAGCTGGAAATCCTTCCGGGGCTGAAGTGGTTAAAACATTTTTTTCCAACAAGAACTTTTCTATGTGGTCTTTAATTAAATTCTCCAGTATCTTCCCAGCTCTAGAAGTTAAACTAACAGGTCTATAGTTACTTGGTAAAGACTTTGATCCTTTTTTAAATATGAGCACTACATTGGTCCTACGCCAATCCAGTGGTACTATTCCAGCCATTAAGGAGTCCCTAAAAATTAGATACAATGGCTTTGAAGCCTTTGTGGATCATTTGGGTCTGTGTCACTACCACCCCCATTATGGACATGAGCTCCCCCATGCTCCTTTGTATACACAGAGCTGAAGAATGTATTTAATAAGTTTGCCTTCTCTTTGTCCCCAGTCACGCACTCTAGATTATTTTGTAAAGGGCCTACACACTCAGACCTGGCCTTTTTACTATTAATATATTTGAAAAATGTTTGGGGGTTTGTCCTACTACCTATTGCAATCTGTCATTCATTTTAAATTTTTGCGTCCTTGATTTCCTCTTTATATATTCTGTTATATTCTTTGTAACATTTAAAAGATGATAGTGTTCCCTCATTTTTATATTTTTTAAATGCTATTTTCTTATCATTTATAACTTTTTTAACTTTGGCCGTGAGCCACAAAGGTTTAATTTTTAGCCTTTTAAACGTATTGCCCGTATTGTCAGAGTTTGCTATGCCTCATAAGACTTGTAGTGCTGCAACAGCTGGATTACATAACGCTAATTACATATCCCTGACCTAAAGTATAACTAAAGTTAAATATTTTTTTTTCTAGTTTTGGATAGAGTGGAGAGAATTTAGAACCCCTGTCAGTTCTTACTGCTGTCTGTGCCCTGTTAGGGAGATTCACCCTCTCTATTTGTCCTGTTTATCATTATCATTGAAAGTGAAGGTAAAGAAAATCCCACATTTTCGGTTATCCCCAGAAAAGTAATGGAGGGGAAACCTACCAATGGGAACACTAGTTCTGGTGATCCCTAAGGGATTTCCTTAACCCCCTCCCGTCCGCACTATAGCCGAAAAACAGCTACAGCGTGGCCCTTAATTGCCTGGAAGGCGCCCATGTATTTCCTCCAGAGCATTCGCTGTCTAGGTGCCCCCGCGGGGCGCGTTCAGTGAGCTCTGTGATTATTGAGTCAATGAGACTCCGCTGATCACAGATTGGAATAAGGGGCCGATCCCAGCTCCTTACCATGTGTTCAGCTGTCAGCCAATGACAGCTAATCACGTGATATAAACAGAAGATCGGTAATCTGCTTTTTTTCCTGCCAGTGCCCACCAATGCCACCTGCCAGTGCATATCAGTGCTGCCAATCAGTGCCTCATCATCAGTGTCACCTATCAGTGCTGCCTTATCAGTGCCCATCAGTGCCACCTTATCAGTCAGTGCCCATCGGTGCAGCCTCATCCGCGCACATCAATGAAGAAAAAAACAGAGTTAGGTACCTGGTGACTCTTTTTCTAAGAAGTCTTTCAGGGCAGTATACGAGAGAGATAGGCTCCTCCTTCCTGCAACAGGAAACACAATATTCCACCATTATAAATTTGTCAGTCTTACCTGTGTGCCTCAGTACTAACAAAGCACAGAAAGATCTCTCAGTAGACAATGGGTCCCCACAATCCTTTGCTCTATAGCTTAGGGTGGGAACTAGTGCTGCCTTGGAAGACTTCTTAGAAAAAGAGTTACCAGGTACCTAACTCTTATTTTTCCAAACGTCTTCCAGGGCAGCATCCGAGAGGATATTACAAGCAATACTTACTAGGGTGGGGATAAGGCCTGGAGTATTTTGGGACCAAATGCCTGGTCTTGACTGGACAGCTGATCAATGTTGTAGTGCCTCGCGAATGTACTGAAGCTCAACCATGTCACTGTCCTGCAGATCTGCTCCTGCATTGCCCCTACCTTTATTGCAGCCGATGTTGCCCAGGCTCTGGTTGAGTGGACTTTGACCCGGTTCGGGGCCGTAAGCTTTTGAGCCTGGTAGACCATCTGTATAGCTAGCTTTATACACCTGGCTATTGTGCTCTTTGAGGCCTGCCTCCCCTTATTTACTCCCGCATGGAGGACAAACAGTGTTGTGGCCTTGGTTCTCAAGATAAGCTATAAGTATTTTTCTTAAGTCTAGCTTGTTGTATGTGTCTCTTTTCTTGCTGTCCATAGACGTCAAAGAGATGGGATAACCACATTCTGTGTCCTCTGAAAATTTGAAGTGACCTTTGGCAGAAATGCTGGGTCTGGTGAAAGGATTACTTTGTCTGTGCAAATCACACAGTATTGTTCCATCATAGATAAGGCTTGATTCTCACATACTCTTCTAGCCGATAGGGCTACTAAGAGTGCAATTTTTAGCGTGAGATGTTTATCTGAGCATTCCTATAGCGGTTCAAATGGCGGAGAGAGGTATATTCTGAGTACCATGGACAGGTCTCATGATGGGCTTCTGCTGAGTTTCATGAGTTT
This sequence comes from Glandirana rugosa, assembly GCA_018402905.1. Classification (NCBI taxonomy): domain Eukaryota; kingdom Metazoa; phylum Chordata; class Amphibia; order Anura; family Ranidae; genus Glandirana; species Glandirana rugosa. The sequence continues at coordinate 470,862 of BLSH010231583.1, forward strand.
GGCTCTCTTTAGTGAGTGTAGGAACCTTTTTATGAGTGGGTCCTCTGCTAGTCTGACATCCAGAAAGGACGAAAGCGCTGCCACTTGTACCTTTAGAGTGCTCTGTGCAATATATTTCTTTGTCAGAATTTCCTTTATTCCTGTACCAGGAAAACAAACTTCTTCCTCACTTTCTCATAAATAGCCCTGTCACAGGTTTTCTGCTGACCAGGATGGTGTCGATCACTCTGTCTGACAGTCCTTTTTCTTGCAGCCTCATCCTTTTAGAAACAAAGCCGAGAGCTTCAAGATTTTGTGGTCCGGGTGTTTGACCGGCCCCTGAGATAGGTGGTCCGGTCGGTCGGGCAGCGTTAGGTGCGGTTCCTCAGGTGACTACTATGCTGTCTGGGGCCAATAAGGTGCGATGAGTATCATTGCTGCCCTTTCCCTTTTGATTTTTTGGATTACCCTTGGTAAGAGAGCGGTCGGTGGGAACGCATAGCACAGCTGGAATGCCCAGTTTTGACTGAATGCATCTACGCCGATGCTGCTGTCTGTAGGATCCAGAGAAAAGAATCTTTGAAGCTTCATGTTTGTTTTTGAGCCGAAAAGATCTATCTCGGGCACTCCCCAGACTTGCATGATCCACTGTTTTATAGTTTTTCGGCTTAGAAAATCTGCCAGCCTGTTGTCTGTTCCCTTCAGGTGGATGCCCCTGATTGATCTGATGATTATTTCGGCCCATGCAAGAGCCGTTTCTGTCAGGTTTATCAATTGAGGGGATTTTGTACCCCCCTGCCTGTTCAGGTATCTCACCGTTGTGGTGTTAGCTGACTGAATCCGGACATCTTTGCCTTGGATAGCCAGTGTGCTCTCAGTGCTTCCTCCACAGCTTTTAGCTCCCTCATGTTCGACGAAGCTTGCAACATTTCTGAGTCCCATTTCCCCTGTGCACAGAGATCCCGCATGTGTGCCCTCCAACCTAGGGTGCTGCTGTAGTGATCTGCACCGGGTGTTCTATGTCCATCTGCGCCCCTCGACGTACCGAAGTGGGTTGAGCCACCATTGCAAAGATTGCTTGATCAGTCAAGGAACTGGAGTGACCTCTCTAGGGATGACTGGTCGCCATCCCACTGGGTCAGAACGTAATTCTATAAAGGCCTCATGTGGAGCTGTGCCCAGGTGATCGCTGGGATTGAGTATGTCATCGGTCCTAGTACTGCCATTCCCCACCTGAATTTGGCCCTCATCAGAGATGTTATAGCCCCCGTGATTTTGTCTGTCTTTTCTTCCATCAGGAAGATTTTAGTCACTCTGGAGTCTAGCACACAGCCCGAGAAAACCACTCTCTGGCTTGGGGTCAGTTGCGATTTTTCTGTATTTATTAACCACCCTAGGTTCTGTAGGTAGGCAATGCTTGTGTGTAGGTTGGCTTCCAGGCCTTCTACTGTGTCTGCAAAGAGTAGCAGATCGTCTAAGTATGGCACCACACCTATGCCTTGCAGTCATAGGTCTTTTAGGGCTTCTGCCATAATTTTTGAAAATATCCTGAGCGAAGAAGATATTCAGAAGGGCAAAGATGTGTATTGCAGATGCAGAGTGGCTGCTGGCCCCTGAATTGCAAATCTCAGGTATCTCTGATGACTTTTCTTTATGGGCACATGTAAATACGTTTCCTGCAGGTCTATCATGGCCATGAATCCCCCTGCTGAAAGGATATTCCTGACCAGATAAATGGATTTCATTCTGAATTTCTTATATATTATGCTTCTGTTGAGCAGCTTGAGGTTCAGTATGAGCCTTAGCTTGACTGGTTGCTTTTTCCTTGCAAACAAATTAGAGTAAACTCCCATTTTTTCTTCTTCCTGTGGGACATGACAAATTACTTTCTGGGTCAGCAGGGTTTCCAGCGACTCTAGAAAGGCTTCTGCATCATCTTTGTCCTTTGGAAGTGTGGTCGCTAGGTACTTTTTAGGGGGGTGGCTGGCAAATTCTATTGAATAACCTTCCGCTATTGTGCGTAGTACGAACTTGTTTTCTGTAGCTTTCCTCCATTCCTGAGGAAAGACTGACAGCCTGCCCCCCACCTGGAGACTGTCATTGTTTTTTGTTTCTCTGAGCCGAATGCTTGAGGATAAAGTCTCCTTTGCCTTTTTTTATTCTGTTGTTCCCAGTTTCGTTATCTCCAGCATTTTTTCGCTCCCTGCTTGTTAAATTTCCTGGATTGACAAAAAGGTGTCTTCCCCTGCTTCTTTTTAGCCTGTGGAAACCCATTGTTCTTGGCTGTGGTCTTGTCCAGGACCGATTCTAGGTCTGGTCTGAGCTGTAAATCTCCTGTGAATGGGATTCCGCACAACCTATTCTTGGAGGCGATATCCCCTCCCCACGACTTCAGCCATAGGGCTCTTCTGGCTAAATTCACTAAGGCTGTAGTCCTTGCCAATATTTCTTACCTTCTCGGCTGAGGGATCTGCTAAGAAAGCTGTGGCTCGGGTCAGTGTGGGAACTGTCCTCACTAACTCCTCCCTTGGCGCGTCTCCTTTTAGTAATTCCTGCAGCTGCATCAGCCTGACTAGTAGGATGCGAGCTGTGCAGGTGGAAGCTATTGCTGGATTCCGATTTGCCGCCCTGCATTATCAAGGGCCAAGTCAGTTTTGTTTGCAACTCTGGAGAGGGAGGCATCCATTTTGGGACATTTCACCCAAGTCTTGATGTCTTCCTCTGCAAATGGACACCTGCGTTTGACCGCGGCTGATATGAAGAGTTTTTTCTCTGGCTCTTCCCATTCTCTCTTGACTATGTCTCTAAGGGTTTGATGTACCAGGAAAGTTCTGGGTTTCTTGGGCTGCAGCCCCTTATACGTTTGTGTAATGAAAGTTCTGCTTTTTTCTCTTTGATGCCCAGGGTGTCCGCTATGGCCTTCAGAAGGTTATCCATATCTCCTGAGGGGAATAGTGTACCCTCTGTTGCTGGGTCATCCTCATCGGATTCCGAGCATAGACCATCCTCGGATTCTGACTCAGAATCGTCTGAGTCGGTCTCCTGTTCTGGATGGTCCCCTTCTTCCCCGCTACCAGAGGGGATACATGCCCTGCTGGTAGATGGGGTACTGATCTGGCTAGAACTTACTGGGACCTCCAGTTTATCAATTGCCAAGCATAGTGGTCCAATAGTGCTCTTTATTTACTTTTTGAAGGCACTAAGCATGTCTTTAAGTTAGCCTTGTGACTCTTTTGCCACCATTTTGTTTATAGATTTTTGGCATTAGGGGTTTTTTACACTCAGGAGGAAACTGGTGACAGCAAGAGGCACATGCCTTGCTGCAGGTCTTTGCCCTTTTTTCCTCTGGGGTCTTTGCCTAAAAATAAGCGCAAAGGACCATACTGTAGGCGTTTTTACTGCTCTAGAGTCAATTACAGTTTGTGGTGAGTTAAAAGACAGAGGTGACTCAAAAGTGCTCTGGGTTACCAGATTATTCAGGATCTGCAGAACAGGGTGGAAAACGACATGGTCAGCCACCAGGATCCATTGCGTAGAGGGCGCTTTTTATCTGCTTCCCTCTCCAGCTCCAGCCCCACCCCCAACTGACCCCGTGCAGGTTAGTGGACATACCTGCACCTTGCCTCTTCCTCCCGGTGTCCTCCTTCCTGGCATTCCATTAGGGAGGGAGGTCTGTCAGATCATTTTGTCATTTACTTCTCCTTTTTCTTTTTTTTTTAAATTTGCAGGAAGTGACGTCACCGGATATGCCCACACTGTAGAGGTCACCCAGGATGCTCCCAACCTCCACCAAGATGGCCGCCGACCAGAACCGCTTGACCGAGAATAATGCGCCTGGCATCCCGGCGCCATCTTGGTACACCTCCCGGGCCCAGTTACCACAAGCAGCTGGGGAATCTGTAGGATGCAGTGGGCAGCATGGGAGTGCCAAAAAAAATTTGGGCTTCAGTAAGTGAGGGGATTTCTCTTGGGAAAGAGCCCCGCGGGATTCAGCCGGGCGGCTTTCCACCAGTGCGGGAGCGGCATGTCTGGAGAAAAGCCAGCGGCATGGATGCAGCCTGGGGGGATGGTTGCATACCCCTCTGTAGGGGTGAAACCTCAGGCAGAGCCTTAGGCTCAAATTGCTGCCTCTGCTCACCCTCCCAAGACCCACTGGGCTGAATGGGATGCCTATCAGGGAGTCCATTGCAACAAGCACAGACTGAAGAAAAATAACAAATGCTCTACAGCTAATGTGGTTCCAGAGGAAACACAAATAACTGAAGCACACTGCTAAGACTGACACATTTATAATGGTGAACTATTGTGTTTCCTGTTGCAGGAAAGAGGAGCCTATCTCTCTCGGATGCTGCCCTGGAAGATGATTGGAGAAAAATTACCTGTAGGCCTTTAGTTCTACTTTAAGCCTAGTACAGGCTGAAAATTGGCCAGTCCAGCAGAAACTGTCCGATTTTCGGTCCATGTATACAGCTGTCTGTTCAAAAGAAGCCGGTCTAACAACCAGCTTCTGTTGAACAGTCTTACTGTAATACCAACCAATGGCTGCAAATGCTGATCAGTGTATTCTGGCAAGGGGGGATTCCCCCAGTTGGAATACAATGTCTCAGTTGGAGTGATCCCTGCATCAACATCACTTGTGTTGGTGCAGGCATCTGTCAGTTTTTTTTTTTCATTTAACTAGCTGGTTGAATGAAAAAAACACTGTATGTGTGTACCCCACTTAATTCTCAAGGCAGAAAGTTTTCTGATATAACTGTATCTGAATTATTTTCCTCAAACTGGCTGATAGATTAAATTATTTGTTTCTTTTTGGAAAATGCAATTATCAGAGCATCTGGTGCTAATAGCTGTATATTTTCAAATGTTTTTGTCTTCAAGGTCTATGGATTGGAATGTTTTGTGTAACGTTTCTGCAAACCTTCATCTATATATTGTATATCATTCTAATGAACTGGCAGAAGGCATGTGAAGAGGTAATGAACCTACTCAGTTAAAATACAATGTGGCTTAACTTAAAGTGAACCTGTGCTTTCTCCATGCCCCTCTCCCTATCTGCACATAGCTACTTTCCTTTGCGTCCCCAACAGCTTCATTCATCAGCTGGTAGTGAAGAGAAATACCTGGTACTTCCTGGTATGGGGAGAATCTGAATCACTCTCATTCCTCACATGTGATAACCTGGCAGTTGGCTGCGCAGGTACCTCATAAATTGTTTTAGATAGGGAGGGTACAGTTACACAAACCTGTTGCTTTGCTAAAGCAAAGGTTCATTTAAAAAATTTTCAAAACATTTAAAAAATAATTTGAATACATGTAAAAATTGTGAGATTCTTTCAGATGTTATTATACCTTGCTAAGCTGCTAGAATACTATCTAAACCTAATTATTGTATTAACACAAACCATGGTTTGTTTTATTTTCTGGTTTATAAAGACACTGATGAGAAAGTTTGGGGTAGAGGAACTTGACTGGCCTGCACAGAATCCTGACCTCAACCTGATAGACCTTTGGGATGAATTAGAGTGGTGACTACGAGCCAGGTCTTCTCATCCAACATCAGTGCCTGACCTCACAAATGTGCTTGTGGAAGAGTGGTCAAATATTCCCATAGACACATTCCTAAACCTTGTGGACAGCCTTCACATTCATGTGCATGTAAAGGCAGGTGTCCCAAAACTTTTGACAATATAATGTATGTCTTGTTCAACCAAATTAGGGAGTCTTTAAACAAGATTAAAATGTCCTGGAGATTTAGTCGACTAAATACGACTAAAACTAAAACAATGGCAGAAGACTAAAAATGGAACTAAAACTAAAATGCCATTTTAGTCCTAAGACTAAGACTAAAACTAAATCGAAATTTGCTGCCAATATTAACACTGTTGAGATAATACACCCAGATCTGGTTTGTCTTGTATTATTATGTTTAGGAAAGCAGTAACGAGTGTTAACAATTCTTGAAGGAGCTAATATAAGGCAATGCAACAGTTCTGTATCACCATGCTGTGGCCTGTATTACCGGAGGATGACTTCTGCTGGAGGTTTGGTGGTTTGCAGTGCACCAGATTGGCACTGTATTGCTACTAGTGAGAGACCCAATATGAAAAAAAAACTGTTACTGGGATGTTTCCTCCTTTTAGGTATTATCCCTGTGCTGAGCAAACTTGCCGGGAACCTTTCCCTGCATTAATCTCTTTTCCTGACCAGCAGATCCCTGACCTACCACTCTCTCCACTTGTGACAAATGACACGGGGGTCCCTATATAAGACTCCCAGTCAAGATAGTGGCATGAGATCTCTAGTGATTGCAATGCTTAATCAGAGGGCTGGCTTCTCTGAGACCCTGAAGGAGTCCATAAGGAGACTATTTCCCTTATCACACTCTTCTGCTCCTGTAACATTGGCACAACTCCACCTACAGGCTGGAGTGGAACCTACAACTGCCTACGCATTTAACAACCCCACACCCAACAGTGCTAAGGTCTGCTGACAGACTGCTCAGCTTTTAGGCTCAATTTACACTTGTGTGTTTTTTGATGCATTTTGCAGTTTGCAGAAATGCAGGGAATTTTTTCAACATGGGTTCCTATGGAAAATGTTCACAACAATGATTTTTTGTGCCTCTGCGTTTTTGGAAAAGGTCGGGGACTTTTTTTCATGCAAAAAGCAGAATTTTGCATGTAATAGACTTCAATAGGCAAGCATGAAAAAACGCAAGTGCTGCAGTTTTACCGCGTTTTTGCCACGTTTTGCATTTTAAATCTGCATTGAAACAACATTTTACCAAAAAATAAATTAAAATATTATAAAAAAAAATTAAATATAAAAAAAAAACGCAAAACACGGCGAAAACGCGGAAAGCACAGCAAAAAGCAGTGAAAAACCGCTGAAAAGCAAAATTCATTGATGTGAATCAAGCCTTAGGAGACCAGGGCAGAGTTAGAACAGGGCTGACCCAAAAAATTGTGCTGCCCCAGTCCAAGAATGAAATGCTGCCCCCCACCCCCCCCCCCAAAATAAAATCACAGCCACCAAAAGGCCCCCACATCCATTATTTTATATCATGATAATTAAAACTAAAATTAAGTTTATCAGGAAGTCATATTTACATGCAACAGCACCTTGTCTATATGCAAAATTATATGATATATCATTATGTTCAATTCCAAGGGCTAGGGCAGTATAGGGGCGGGCTAAGGCAGTATAGGGCAGGTTAGGGTAGTTAATGGGCACACTAGGGTAGTATATTGACAGGCTAGGGTAGTATATAGACAGGTTAGGGTAGTATATGGACAGGCTAGGTCAGTATAGGGGTGGGCTAGGGTAGTATATGGACAGGCTAGGGTAGTATATAGACAGGCTAGAGTAGTATATAGACAGGCTAGGGTAGTATATAGACAGGCTAGGGCAGGACAGGGGCAGGCGGAGCAGCCGGGCAGTTGTCATAATGACACACAAAACTGCTGGAAAAAAATCATGGTCATTAATTTGCAGGGTAAATAGAAGAGAAGGAGAGGTGGCCATGGTTCAATTTGCTGCCCCTCTAAAAGTGCTGCCAGGGTCCAATGGACCCACTGGGACCCATGGTAGGACCGGCCCTGAGTCAGAAGTACTTCCATACCCAGAAATATCAGGTTTCTCCAGTGTGAACAGGTATGTGATTTCTTGTGGACTCACAGAACTACTGGGATTTGCCTGAACTTTATGCTATTATCTGGGACTTGCCTGAACTCCTATTTTCCAGATTTCACCTGTAGCATCAATAGTTGTGATATCTCCTACTTTGAGACAGCCATTAACCACTTGCCGACCGGCCGCCGCAACGTGATGGCGGCAAGGTGGCTCGTTATCGCGAAACGGCGTCACAGGACGGCGGCCGCAATAACTAGTATTGTTAGCGTGAGCGCGCCGCCGGAGGCGCGTGAGAGCGCTCACTATGTTCGGGGGGGCCAGGGAGCGGGTAGGGAGGACTCGATCGCCGCCGGCTACCCACGATGCCCCCCCCCCAGTGAAAGAACGGAGGTCTGTGTAAGTAAACACGGATCTCCGTTCTGTTAGAGGGGGAAGGGCTGTGATCACAGGCTTCCTGTATATGGAAGCCGTGATCACTCCCCTCCCCCTGCCAGGCCATCCCACACACAGTTAGAACACGCCCAGGTAACACAGTTAACCCTTAGAGCACCCCCTCCTGGTTAACCCCTTCTCTGCCAATGGCATTTACACAGTAATCAGTACATTTTTATAGCACTGATCGCATGCCAATGGTCCCAAAAAGTGTCAAAATGGTCCGACATGTCCGCTGCAATATCGCAGTACCGCTAAAAATTGCAGATCGCCACCATAACTAGTAAAAAATAAAAAAAAAACATAAAAACCCCAGAAATGAATTCTCATCATCCGTAAACGCGACAACTTTTGCGCAATCCAATCAATAAACGCTGATTGTGATTTTTTTTTACCAAAAATATTAGGAAGAATATAAATCGGCCAAAACCGATGGAAAAAAATTTTTTTTTATTTTTTTTTGTATTTTTTGGATTTGTATTTTAGCAAAAAGTAAGAAATTTGTTTTTTTTTTGCAAAATTGTCGCTCTTCTTTTGTTTATAGCGGCGATCATAAATGACGCAGAGGTGATCAAATAACACCAAAAGAAAGCTCTATTTGTGGGAAAAAAAGGACGCAAATTTTGTTTGGGTTCAATGTCGCACGACCGCGCAATTGTCAGTTAAAGTGACGCAGTGCTGAATCGCAAAAAGTGCTGTGGTACTAAAGTGGGAAATCCTTCCGGGGCTGAAGTGGTTAAAGTGTATCTTTGTGCCAGTTCACACTAGTGCGATGCAGGAACCCTGCGAATCCACTGTGGGTTCCCGCATCACACCTGACTCGCATGGCAGTTCACACTGCCATATGCAAATTGTTGAGAGTGTCAATACAAGGTTAACAACACCCCTCATTTCAACTTGCATATTGCAGTGCAAACTGACAGTTCAAGCACGAATCGGATCGCATAGGTGTGAACACCCATGCGATCTGATTCTGGTGCAGACTCAAAAAAGTGTCCTGTGTGAGTTTAGTCCAAATGTGATACAAATTCAGCCATACTATCCGTATGGCTGAAATCACATCTCACGGACATCGCATGTGAGATATTTTTGATTTTTTTTCAAAATTGTCGCTCTTTTTTGTTTACATTGCAAAAAATAAAAATCGCAGAGGAGATCAAATACCACCAAAAGAAAGCTCTATTTCTGGGGAAAAAATGGCGTCAAATTTGTTTGGGTACAGGGCGCATGCCTGCGCTATTGTCAGTTAAAGTGACGCAGTGATGTATCTCAAAAAATGGCCGCCATGGTCACCACCCATCTTGAAAAGTTTCCCCCCTCATATATACTAATGTGCCACAAACAGGAAGTTAATATCACCAACCATTCCCATTTTATTAAGGTGCATCCATATAAATGGCCCACCCTGTACACACACATATATATAACTCTCTGCCACAACTAATGCTCTCGGATCCCACGTGACTTGCCTCAATCTTGAATTGACGTGCTGCGCTATATACACTGCTGTAGATATTATATGTCTATTTTTAGTCCCCAAAATGCAAAAGCCATACAGCACCCACCCCCGTTATTGTCCTGAGGAAGCTCCTGAAATCGAAATGCGTCGACAGACCAGCATGGAGGTTACAAGTCCCTCACATGTGATATACCAAGGAAACAATTCACTCATCTTTCAATGATAGAACTTTTACTCCAAGCTTGGGTACATGGGGGGTGCTTACCTTGCTTTGCATAGTGTGTTTCTTTTTGTCATGCCTATATCTGTTCTTCATGTCCAGGTATTATCTATTTGTAAATAAAGCTTATTTTTATCATTTTTGTCGTGCCCTTAAAGTCCTGTTTTTTTTTTTAGGGAATTTTTCCTTCAATCCTTTTTGTATTTTCTTATTGGTACAGTGTTGTCATGTAACCAGCTAACACATGTCTTATCTGTTGCCTACCTTTGCTGCATGTGTCCAGTTAGAGGCCGGGCCTCCCTCACCTGTGTGCTTTAGTAGGCCCTCTTCAGCTGGTCTCGCCCCAGACCTTAATTGGTAACAGGATATAAGCCTGGCAGTACAAGGCTGCATTGCTGATCAACGTTTGTCCGTGTTTGGCTTGTGTCTGTGATTGTCTCTTCGGTTGCTCTAAATCTTATTCGTATTCTGATCCTTGGCTTGTCTGACTATCCCTTCTTGCCTGTTACCTCGATCTTCGGCTTGTCTTCGGTTTCTCCTGTCTTCTGGTTGCCCTGACCCCTTGCTATTCCTCTGACTATTCTTACTGTACCTGTGCTGTTGCTTCCCCTCAATCACCTGGGGCCAGCCGAGCGAGAGCTAGGGGACCCTGGAGGCCGCGACCTGGATCCAGTTGCAGCCAAATCCATGCTCACCACTAGAGGCTCTGGCGAAAACCCACTGGCTCTTAGATTTCGCACCCTGGGGAAACTAGCTCCCTGAGTTTCAGTGTCCGTGCTCTTGGGAGCCCTCTCCCCATATCAGCCGGTACTACCTAGCAGCAGTCAGCCATAGGTCCACAACCTTGTGGTGCACTACACTATTTTGGTGTGATTCCCACTCCAGTGGTACGCAGCTGTCGCCAGACCCCATTGGAGTTGTGACAAGTGTTGCATGACCGCGCAATTGTCAGTTAAAGTGTGACAGCACTGAAAGCTGAAAATTGGCCTGGGCAGAAAGGGGGGTGAAAGCGTCCGGTATTGATGTGGTTAAAGAATAAATTCACTTTTTTCTTAGGAGCATTGCACCTGTGATCCTGCAGACCCAGAGTACAGCTGTCTGTCCATATCTCCCGTGTGGGCATAAAGTTACTGAGAAGCATGAAGAATCAATGAACTACAAAAGCAGTCACCAGTGCCTTCACAGTTCATTTAGAACAACATACCGTCTGCCATTGGGACTTGTAATTTGTTCAGAACTTCAAGAATGAATACGCAGCTGTGTAAGAGGAGGCCAGCACAGTTTAAAATGTGACAGAGGGTGCGGAGAGACAATCCACTTCCTGCTGTCATAATGAAGAATGAGGGGTTGGGGGTGTTGGGCTGCTGATTTAGTAACATGATGGGGTTTACTTCCTCTGTGTCCCCCTGCATCACATAGTAGCCCATTATGTGCCGCTTACCTGCAAACGAAGCCTGCGACGTCCAGCGATGTCCCCTCTGCTGGTGGCGTCCATCTTCTGCCCCTCTTCCTTCCGGGGCCGCGACTCCGGCGCTGTGACTGGCCCGAGTCACGTGATGTCACTCCCGCGCACGCGCGGGAGCCACCAGTCACAGCATGTCACAGTGGAGGAACGGCACACAGGCCGTTCCTTCACTGCGCATGTGCCGACATGACGTCGGCACAGCTTCAACACTGCATATCTCCTGAACCGTACAGGTTTAGGAGATATGCAGTGCACCTACAGGTAAGCCTTATCATAGGCTTACCTGTAGGTTAAAGTGGTTGACAAGTTGACAACCACTTTAATGCACACTTTACACGCTTCTGCATAGATTTTAACGTATGCTTCTGCATACATTAAAACATGAGTCCACAAAACCACTTCCTTAGCATATTCTTGGCTAGTCTAGGAAAGGCAAAAAGGAAATAACAATCACAAAAATTCATGTGTATCTGAACTCAATACAGAATTCACAGAGACTCAATGGGCAAAGGCTTGTATTCTCACCAACACAAATGCTCTCTCAGCACGAAATTACAAGAGATCTCCTACAAAAAACTTACCCAATGGTATATCACTCCCCAGAAAGCCAGGAAATGGTCCTCTTCTAATTCAAACACTTGCTGGAGATGTAACTCAAGTGAAGGAACCTTCCTACACATGTGGTGGGATTGTCCACCAGTCCTTGACTTTTGGAAACAAATTATTGACTGGATTAAACATATAACAGGGACCACACTGACCTTGAATGCCACAGCCTGCTTACTACATATAAATGAATTTGCTCTGTCAAAATATAAAAGATCACTAGACATCTCGTAAATGCAGCAAAAGCTTTAATCCCTCTGCACTGGAAATCCACAAAAGTTCCAACAGTTAAGGACTGGTTTGAAAAGGTAAACTCGATTTATAAAATGGAGGAAACCATTGCAATGCAAAAAGAATCCACTACTAAATTTCACAAAATGTGGAAACAATGGTGGCTCTTCATACACTCTGATGTATTTACCAAAGCAAATATGTGATCATCCTCTCTACCTGTTAACATTGAAACAATCAAATTTCAATTTATCATAATACTAAATCAGCACTAGTGATAGACCATATTTCACTCATGGCTTTGTTTTTCTACCCCCCCCCTTTTTTTTTTATTTAACCACTTGCTGACCGCATAATGCATATACACGGCCACAAGGTAGACTCATTGTTCTGGGAGGGCGTACTATAACGTGCTTACCCATGCATCCATGCTCACCCATCCATTCATGCTCAGCCATGCATCCATACTCAGCCATGCATCTGTGCTCACCCATCCATCCCTACTCACACATCCATCTGTGCTCAGCCATGCATCCGTGCTCACCAATCCATCCGTGCTCAGCCATCCATCTGTGCTCAGCCATCCCATCCGTGCTTACCCATCTATCCGTGCTCAGTCATCCCCATCCGTGCTCAGTCTTCCCTATCCATGCTCAGCTATCCTCATTCATGCTCAGTCATCCCCATCCACGGCTCATCCACCCCCATCCATGCTCATTTGTGCCTCATTCATGCTCATCCATACCACATCAGTTCTCATCTGTGACACATCCATGCCACTACAGTGCCCATCAAGGCCACTACAGTGCCTCACAATAGTGCAATAAGTAGTCAAATTAGATTTGAAATGTATGCCCCTAGAACACCTGATGGTGCTCCCTGCATGTTGGGCCTCTGTATGTGGCCAGGCTGTGTAAAAGTGTCACACATGTGTTATCGACATACTCAGGAGTAGCGCAATATATTTTGGGGTGTCATTTTTGCTGTGTACATGCTGTGTTAGAAATATTGTATATATGGACATCTTTATGTAAAAAAAAAATGTGTTTTCATTTTTTTTCCACATTTTCTAAAAACTTGTGGAAAAAATGGCATGTTCAAAAGACTCATTATGCCTCATAGAATATAGGTTGGGGTGTTTACTTTACAAAATGGGGTAATTTTTTGGGCATTTCCATTGTCCTGGTGCTCCAGGACCTTCAAAAGTGCAAAAGGGAGTCAAGAAATGAGATGTGCAATTTATGCTCCTAGAACGCCTGATGGTGCTCGCTGCATGTTGGGCCTCTGTATGTGGCCACGCTGTGTAAAAGTCTCACACATGGGGTATCGCCATACTCAGGACGAGTAGCAGAATGTGTTTTGGGGTGTAATTTGTGGTATGCATATGCTAGGTGAGAGAAATAACCTGTTAATATGACAATTTTGTGAAAAAAGAATTGTAGCAATAATTGACAACTTCAAAAAACTCACCATGCTTCTTACTAAATACTTTGGACTGTCTACTTTCTAAAAAGGGGTCAAGAAATGAGATAGGCCGTCAGTACATCAGGTGTGATCAATATTCAGTGATTGGCACCATAGCTTGTAGACTCTATAACTTTCACAAAGACCAAATAATATACACTGATTTGGGCTATTTTTACCAAAGATATGTAGCAGTATAAATTTTGGCCAAAATGTATGAAGAAAAATTAATAATTTGCAAAATTGTCACAGGTGTGGATCCTAATAAATTAGTCCTGCCCCTTTAATTGTCTGATCATAGTAGTGGATCCTAATAAATCTGTCCTCTATCTTTTATTATCTAATCACAGTAGTGGATCCCAATAAATCAGCCCTGTATCTTTAATTGTCTGATCACAGTAGTGGATTGTGATAAATCAGTCCCACTTCTTTAATTGTCTGATCACAGTAGTGGATCCTAATAAATCAGTGCTGTGTCTTTTTTAACTAATCACAGTAGTGGATCCTGATAAATCAGTCCTGTCCCTTTTATTGATCACAGTAGTGGAATGTGACAAATCAGTCCTGTATCTTTAATTGTCTGATCACAGTATTGGATAGTGACAAATCAATCCTGTATCTTTAACAGATCACATTAGTGGATCCTGATAAATCAGTCATGCCCCTTTAATTGTCTGATCACAGTAGTGGATCCCTATAAATCAGTCTTGTATCTTTAATTATTTGATCACAGTAGTGGATCCTGATAAATAAGTCCTGTATTTAATCGTCTGATCACAGTGGTGGATTCTGGTAAATCAGTCTTGTCCATTTACTTGTCTGATCACAGTAGTGGATCCTGATAAATCAATCCTGTATCTTTAACGGATCACAATAGTGGATCCTGATAAATCAGTTCTGTCCCTTTACTTGATCACATTAGTGAATCCTGATAAATCAGTCTTGTTCCTTTAATTATCTGATCACAGTGGTGGATTGTGATAAATCAGTCCTGTATCTTTTTTTTAACTAACACAGTAGTGGATCCTGATAAATCATTCCTGTCCCTTTAATTTATCACAGTAGTGGATCCTGATAAATCCGTCCTGTCCTTTTAATTGATCACAGTAGTAGATACTGATAAATCAGTCCTGCCCTTTAATTGTCTGATCACAGTAGTGGATCTTGATAAATCAATCCTGTATCTTTAACGGGTCACAATAGTGGATCCTGATAAATCAGTTCTGTCCCTTTAATTGATCACAGTAGTGGATCCTGATAAGTCAGTCTTATCCCCTTAATCATCTGATCACAGTAGTGGATCCCTATAAATCAGACTTGTATCTTTAATTATTTGATCACAGTAGTGGATCCTGATAAATAAGTCCTGTATTTAATCGTCTGATCACAGTAGTGGATCCTGATAAATTAGTCCTGTACCTTTAACCACTTCCTTACTGGGCACTTAAACCCCCCTCCTGCCCAGACCAATTTTCGGCTTTCAGCACTGTCGCAATTTAAATGAGAATTGCGCGTTCGTGCGACGTTGTACCCAAACAAAATTGATATCATTTTTTTCCTACAAATAGAGCTTTCTTTTTGAGGTATTTGATCACCTTTGCGTCATTTCTGATCGCCGCTATAAACAAACAAAGAGCGATGATTTTGAAAAAAGAACGATATTTTTTACTTTTTGCTATAGTACAAATCCCAAAAAAAAAAAAATCGCAATCGGCGTATATTGATTGGTTTGTGCAAAAGTTATCGCATCTACAAATTATGGGAATTGATTTATGCCGTTTTTATTATTTATTTATTTTTTACTAGTAATGGTGATGAATGATCTGCGATTTTTATCGGGACTGCGATATTGCAGCAGTCATGTCGGACATTTTGACACTTTTTTGGGACCAATGACATTTATTCAGCGATCAGAAATTTAAATGTCCACTGATTACTGTATAAATGTCATTGGCAGTGAAGGGGTTAACCTGCAGGGGGCAGTGAAGGGGTTAACAGTGTTCCCTGGGCGTGTTCTAACTGTGGGGGGGGTTTCCAGGAGTGCGCGCATTGTCAGGACGTCCATAGACGTCCACCCGGCAATTCAGATCTGCGCTGAAGCCGTCTTTCGGATATAGCGCGGATCTGGATTGGTTAATTGTCTGGTCACAATAGTGGATTGTGATAAATCAGTCCCGCCCGTTTAATTGTCTAATCACAGTGATGGATTGTGATAAATTAGTCCCATCTCTTTAATTGACTGATCACAGTAGTGGATTGTGCTAAATCTGTCCTGTATCTTTAATTGTCTGACCACAGTAGTGGATTGTGATAAATCAGTTCCACCCCTTTAATTGTCTGATCACAGTAGTGGATTGTGATAAATCAGTCCTGCCCCTTTAATTGACTGATCACAGTAGTAGATTGTGATAAATCTGTCCTGTATCTTTAATTGTCTGACCACAGTAGTGGATTGTGATAAATCAGTCCCACCCCTTTAATTGTCTGATCACAGGTGTGGATTCTAATAAATTAGTCCTGTCCCTTTAATTGTCTGATCATAGTAGTGGATCCTAATAAATCAGTCCTCTATCTTTTATTATCTAATCACAGTAGTGGATCCCGATAAATCAGCCCTGTATCTTTAATTGTCTGATCACAGTAGTGGATTGTGATAAATCAGTCCCACTTCTTTAATTGTCTGATCAAAGTAGTGGATCCTAATAAATTAGTCCTGTATCTTTTTTAACTAATCACAGTTGTCAATCCTGATAAATCAGTCTTGTCCCTTTAATTGATCACAGTAGTGGAATGTGACAAATCAGTCCTGTATATTTAATTGTCTGATCACAGTATTGGATCTTGACGAATCAATCCTGTATCTTTAACAGATCACAGTAGTGGATCCTGATAAATCAGTCATGCCCCTTTAATTGACTGATCACAGTAGTAGATTGTGATAAATCTGTCCTGTATCTTTAATTGTCTGATCACAGTAGTGGATTGAGATAAATCAGTCCCACCCCTTTAATTGTCTGATCACAGTAGTGGATTGTGATGAATCAGTTCCACCCCTTTAATTGTCTGATCACAGTAGTGGATTGTGATAAATCAGTTCCACCCCTTTAATTGTCTGATCACAGTAGTGGATTGTGATAAATCAGTCCCACCCCTTTAATTGTCTGATCACAGGTGTGGATCCTAATAAATTAGTCCTGTCCCTTTAATTGTCTGATCATAGTAGAGGATCCTAATAAATCAGTCCTCTATCTTTTATTATCTAATCACAGTAGTGGATCCCGATAAATCAGCCCTGTATCTTTAATTGTCTGATCACAGTAGTGGATTGTGATAAATCAGTCCCACTTCTTTAATTGTCTGATCACAGTAGTGGATCCTAATAAAGTAGTCCTGTATCTTTTTTAACTAATCACAGTTGTCAATCCTGATAAATCAGTCCTGTCCCTTTAATTGATCACAGTAGTGGATCCTGATAAATCAGTCTTGTCCCTTTAATTGATCACAGTAGTGGAATGTGACAAATCAGTCCTGTATATTTCATTGTCTGATCACAGTATTGGATCTTGACAAATCAATCCTGTATCTTTAACAGATCACAGTAGTGGATCCTGATAAATCAGTCCAGCCCCTTTAATTGACTGATCACAGTAGTAGATTGTGATAAATCTGTCCTGTGTCTTTAATTGTCTGATCACAGTAGTGGATTGTGATAAATCAGTCCCACCCCTTTAATTGTCTGATCACAGGTGTGGATCCTAATAAATTAGTCCTGTCCCTTTAATTGTCTGATCATAGTAGAGGATCCCAATACATCAGTCCTCTATCTTTTATTATCTAATCACAGTAGTGGATCCCGATAAATCAGCCCTGTATCTTTAATTGTCTGATCACAGTAGTGGATTGTGATAAATCAGTCCCACTTCTTTAATTGTCTGATCACAGTAGTGGATCCTAATAAATTAGTCCTGTATCTTTTTTAACTAAACACAGTAGTCGATCCTGATAAATCAATCCTGTCCCTTTAATTGATCACAGTTGTGGATCCTGATAAATCCATCTTGTCCCTTTAATTGATCACAGTAGTGGAATGTGACAAATCAGTCCTGTATATTTAATTGTCTGATCACAGTATTGGATCTTGACAAATCAATCCTGTATCTTTAACAGATCACAGTAGTGGATCCTGATAAATCAGTCATGCCCCTTTAATTGACTGATCACAGTAGTAGATTGTGATAAAAATGTCCTGTATCTTTAATTGTCTGATCACAGTAGTGGATTGTGATAAATCAGTTCCACCCCTTTAATTGTCTGATCACAGGAGTGGATCCTAATAAATTAGTCTTCTATCTGTTATTATCTAACCTCAGTAGTAGATTGTGATAAATCAGCCCTGTATCTTTAATTGTCCTATCACAGTAGTGGATTGTGATAAATCGGTCCCACCTCTTTAATTGTCTGATCACAGTAGTGGAATGTGATAAATCAGTCCTGTATCTTTAATTGTCTGATCACAGTAGTGGATCTTGATAAATCAATCCTGTATCTTTAACGGATCACAATAGTGGATCCTGATAAATCAGTCTTGTCCCTTTAATTATCTGATCACAGTAGTGGATTGTGATAAATCAGTCCTGTATCTTTTTTAAACTAATCACAGTAGTGGATCCTGATAAATCGGTCCTGTCCCTTTAATTGATCACAGTGGTGGATTGTGATAAATCAGCCCTGCCCCTTTACTTGACTGATCACAGTAGTGGATGCTGATAAATAAGTCATGTTTATTTAATTGATCACAGTGGTATATTGTGATAATTCATCCCTGCCCCTTTAATTGTTAGAACACAGTGGTGGATTGTGATAGATCAGTCCTGTCCCTTTAATTGTCTGATCACAGTGGTGGATTGTGATAAATCCGTCCTTTCCCTTTAATTGATCACTGTAGTGGATTGTGATAAATCAGTCCTGTCCCTTTAATTGTCAGATCACAGCGGGGGACTGTGATAAATCCATCCTGTCCCTTTAATTGATCACCATAGTGGATGGTGATTAATCAGTCCTGTATCTCTAATTGTCTGATCACAGTAGTGGATCCTGATAAATCAGTCCTGTCCCTTTAATTGATCACAGTGGTGGATTGTGATAAATCAGTCCTGCCCCTTTACTTGACTGATCACAGTAGTGGATGCTGATAAATAAGTCATGTTTCTTTAATTGATCACAGTGGTATATTGTGATAAATCAGTCCTGTCCCTTTAATTGTCAGATCACAGTGGGGGACTGTGATAAATCCATCCTGTCCCTTTAATTGATCACCATAGTAGATGGTGATTAATCAGTCCTGTATCTCTAATTGTCTGATCACAGTGGTGGATTGTGATAAATCGGTGCTGTCCCTTTAATTGTCTGATCACAGCGGTGGATTTTGATAAATTAGTCCTGTCCCTTTAATCGTCTGATCACAGCGGTGGATTGTGATAAATCAGTCCTGTCCCTTTAATTGTCTGATCACAGCGGTGGATTGTGATAAATCAGTCCTGTCCCTTTAATTGATCACCGTAGTGGATTGTGATAAATCAGTCCTGTCCCTTTAATCGTCTGATCACAGTGGTGGATTGTGATAAATCAGTCCTGTCCCTTTAATTGCCTGATCACAGTGGTGGATTGTGATAAATCAGTCCTGTCCCTTTAATTGTCTGATCACAGCGGTGGATTGTGATAAATCAGTCCTGTCCTTTTAATTGTCTGATCACAGTAGTGGAATGTGATAAATCAGTCCTGTGTCTTTACCTGTCTGATCACAGCGGTGGATTGTGATAAATCAATCCTGTCCCTTTAATTGTCTGATCACAGCGGTGGATTTTGATAAATCAGCCCTGTCCCTTTAATCGTCTGATCACAGTGGTGGATTGTGATAAATCAGTCCTGTCCCTTTAGTTGATCACCGTAGTGGATTGTGATAAATCAGTCCTGTCCCTTTAATTGTCTGATCACAGTGGTGGATTGTGATAAATCAGTCCTGTCCCTTTAATTGTCTGATCACAGTAGTGGAATGTGATAAATCAGTCCTGTATCTTTAACTGTCTGATCACAGCGGTGTATTGTGATAAATCAATCCTGTCCCTTTAATTGTCTGATCACAGCAGTGGATTTTGATAAATCAGCCCTGTCCCTTTAATCGTCTGATCACAGTGGTGGATTGTGATAAATCTGTCCTGTCCCTTTAATTGATCACGTAGTGGATTGTGATAAATCAGTCCTGTCCCTTTAATTGTCTGATGACAGTGGTGGATTGTGATAAATCAATCCTGTCCCTTTAATTGTCTGATCACAGTGGTGGATTTTGATAAATCAGTCCTGTTCCTTTAATTGTCTGATCACAGCGGGGGTTGTGATAAATCAGTCCTGTCCCTTTAATTGTCTGATCACCGTAGTGGATGGTGATAAATCAGTCCTGTCCCTTTAATTGATCACCGTAGTGGATTGTGATAAATCAGTCCTGTCCCTTTAATTGATCACCGTAGTGGATTGTGATAAATCAGTCCTGTCCCTTTAATTGATCACCGTAGTGGATTGTGATAAATGAGTCCTGTTCCTTTAATTGTCTGATCACAGCGGTGGATTGTGATAAATCAGTCCTGTCCCTTTAATCGTCTGATCACAGCGGGGGTTGTGATAAATCAGTCCTGTTCCTTTAATTGATCACCGTAGTGGATTGTGATAAATCAGTCCTGTCCCTTTAATTGATCACCGTAGTGGATTGTGATAAAGCAGTCCTGTATCTTTAATCTTCTGATCACAGCGGGGGTTGTGATAAATCAGTCCTGTCCCTTTAATTGATCACAGAGGTGGATTGTGATAAATCAGTCCTGTCCCTTTAATTGATCACCGTAGTGGATTGTGATAAATCAGTCCTGTATCTTTAATTGATCACCGTAGTGGATTGTGATAAATCAGTCCTGTATCTTTAATTGATCACCGTAGTGGATTGTGATAAATCAGTCCTGCCCCTTTAATTGTCTGATCACCGTATTGGATTGTGATAAATCAGTCCTGTATCTTTATTTTGTCTGATCACAGCGGTGGATTGTGATAAATCAGTCCTGTATCTTTAATTGTCTGATCACAGCAATGGATTGTGATAAATCAGTCCTGTCCCTTTAATTGCCTGATCACAGCGGTGGATTGTGATAAATCAGTCCTGTCCCTTTAATTGTCTGATCACAGTAGTGGATTGTGATAAATCAGTCCTGTCCCTTTAATTGTCTGATCACAGCAATGGATTGTGATAAATCAGTCCTGTCCCTTTAATTGTCTGATCACAGTAGTGGATTGTGATAAATCAGTCCTCTCCCTTTAATTGTCTGATCACAGCGGTGGATTGTGATAAATCAGTCCTGTCCCTTTAATCGTCTGATCACAGCGGTGGATTGTGATAAATCAGTCCTGTCCCTTTAATCGTCTGATCACAGCGGTGGATTGTGATAAATCAGTCCTGTCCCTTTAATTGTCTGATCACAGCGTGGATTGTGATAAATCAGTCCTGTCCCTTTAATTGTCTGATCACATCGGTGGATTGTGATAAATCAGTCCTGTCCCTTTAATCGTCTGATCACAGCGGTGGATTGTGATAAATCAGTCCTGTATCTTTAATTGTCTGATCACAGTAGTGGATTGTGTTAAATCAGTCCTGTCCCTTTAATTGTCTGATCACAGTGTGGATTGTGATAAATCAGTCCTGTCCCTTTAATTGTCTGATCACAGTAGTGGATTGTGATAAATCAGTCCTGTCCCTTTAATTGTCTGATCACAGCGTGGATTGTGATAAATCAGTCCTGTCCCTTTAATTGTCTGATCACAGTAGTAGATTGTGATAAATCAGTCCTGTATCTTTAATTGTCTGACCACAGTAGTGGATTGTGATAAATCAGTCCTGTCCCTTTAATTGTCTGATCACAGCGGTGGATTGTGATAAATCAGTCCTGTATCTTTAATTGTCTGATCACAGCGGTGGATTGTGATAAATCAGTCCTGTATCTTTAATTGTCTGATCACAGCGGTGGATTGTGATAAATCAGTCCTGTCCCTTTAATTGTCTGATCACAGCGGTGGATTGTGATAAATCAGTCCTGTATCTTTAATGCAGTGCACGCCCACTCAGAAGTCACACAGCTCCAGCCCAGCAGTGTGATGTGCAGGCTGCATGGGGAAGCACCATGATTCATTGCACTCTCTGGGGCTTTGCTGTAGATTCTGGTAAGTTTCTCCATGCTGTTCCCTCTGCTGTCCCATGAAGTTGTGCTGTGTGCTCAGCCAGGACAAGGCAGTGTGGATCTGGGGGCGGGGGGAGAAGCGGGCACCCTTCACTGCTATTCCCTCTACTCATGTTTCATAACAAACTGACAATGATCCTGGATGGTGTACATGGGGTGGGGGATGGGGAGAGGTGTCATTGGAACTTGCTGTTGGTGATCGCACACTGCGATAGAGGGCATGGACTGATACACATTACATGACTGTGATATTTATCTGTGTGGGAGGAGGAATGAGCTGATAAGTCCTCTTGGAGGATGCTGACGCAGGTCCTGATGTGTTGAGCTCAGCGAGCCACCCTGGCATAGCAGCCTTGTATGGGGAGGTGATGGGTGATCTTACATAAGACTGGCAGTGATGGAGAGGAGGGTGCTGATGCTGATCATCACCTGTGTATGGCATGAGCTGGGGGGGTGACAGGTGTCACATGGTGTGCATTTTCTACCTAGGAATACTATGACTGGAGATTTTCCATAGAAGGCTGACACTTTCTGAATCATACCCCTCCACATTTCCTTTTTTAACTTTGAGATGTGCAATACAATAATGGTGTGATAATAACAATGGCATTATGGTGCACTTAGAAACCTGTCCTGAAAATGCTACCTCCCTGGCTGTCTTCCTGGCCCAAAGCAAGCATGCAGATTTGGGGCAGATCTGATCTGCATGCTGCTTCTGGGGCTACAACAGAAAGAGGATCTTCACCCTGCAAACAAAAATAAATAAATAAAAGTCAGCAGCTACAAATACTCTAGCTGTTTACTTTTCAAAAACAAACACTTACCTGTCCCTGGATCCAGCGATGTCCTCACCCCGGTATATTTTTGAACGGCTGGTGGTCCTCTTTCAGATAAAAGTGGTCTCTGCTGTGGATCACTTTTATCGGGGGCGGGAGAACCCCTCCCGCCACACTCCGGTCATCTCTGCTGCTTACCAGACCCGCCGGTAGCAGCGGAGACAATCCGACCCTGTGGCCGCAATGCCTGTGAGCCAAGTGAACGGAAGATGCCACCCACTCGGCTCCATAGCATTGCAGGGCGGAAGCGACGTCAAGCGTTACTTCCACCCAAAGCTCTTCATCCAAAGCTCTTCACCCAAAGCTCTTCATGGAGACTTTTTTTTTTTTTCAAATGCAATTTTATTTATTTTTTTTATTGCATTTTAGTGTAAATATGAGATCTGAGGTCTTTTTGACCCCAAATCTCATATTTAACCACTTGCCGACTGCAGTCTGACGGCGACAGAGTGGCTCGTTATCGCAAGCTGCGATAACTAGTGCTGTGAGCGCGCGCGCCGCCCACTGTGTGCGGGGGGGGGGCGGGGAGCAGGTAGGTTGGACTCGAACGCTGCCGGCTACCCGCGATGGCTCCCCCCGCAGTGAGAGAACGGAGGTCCGTGTATGTAAACATGGATCTCCGTTCTGTTAGAGGGGGCAGGGCGATGATCACAGGCTTCCTGTATATGGAAGCCGTGATCATCCCCTTTCCCCAGCCAGGGCAGCCCCCATACAGTTAGAACACGCCCAGGGAACACAGTTAACCCTTAGAGCGCCCCCTGCAGGTTAACCCCTTCACTGCCAATGACATTTACACAGTAATCAGTGCATTTTTATAGCACTGATCGCTGTATAAATGCCAATGGTCCCAAAAAAGTGTCAAAATGGTCCGACATGTCCGCTGCAATATCGCAGTACCGCTAAAAATCGCAGATTGCCGACATTACTAGTAAGAAATAAAACAAAAATATAAACCCCAGAAATGAATTCTCATCGTCCTTACACGCGGCAACTTTTGCGCAATCCAATCAATAAACGCAGATTGTGATTTTTTTTTTACCAAAAATCTGAGGAAGAATATAAATCAGCCAAAACCGATGGAATAAAATATTTTTTTATA
Organism: Glandirana rugosa; assembly: GCA_018402905.1. NCBI lineage: Eukaryota > Metazoa > Chordata > Amphibia > Anura > Ranidae > Glandirana > Glandirana rugosa. Next base: position 494,558 of record BLSH010231583.1, read on the forward strand.
TATTTTTTTTTGGATTTGTATTTTAGCGAAAAGTAATAAATTTGGGTTTTTTGCAAAATTGTCGCTTTTCTTTTGTTTATAGCGGCGCTCAGAAATGACGCAGAGGTGATCAAATACCACCAAAAGAAAGCTCTGTTTGTGGGGAAAAAAAGGACACAAATTTTGTTTGGGTACAACGTTGCACGACCGCGCAATTGTCAGTTAAAATGATGCAGCGCCGAATCGCAAAAAGTGCTCTGGTCCTAAAGTGTGAAATCCTTCTGGGACTGAAGTGGTTAAGAGGTCCTGGCATGCTTTTTTCTATTACAAGAAATGTTTACTTTTCTTGTAATAGGAATAAAAGTGTAAAAATAAAAAGTAAAATAAATAAGAGAAAAAAATGTAAAGCGCCCTGTCCCGCCGAGCTCACGCGCAGAAGCGAATGCATACGTAAGTCCCGTCCGCATATGAAAACTGTGTTCAAACCACACATTGGAGGTATTGCCGTGATCGTTGGAGCAAAAGCAATCATTTTAGCCCTAGATCTCTTCTGTAACTCAAAACTGCTAACCTGTAGAATTTTTAAACGTCACCAAGGGAGATTTTTAAGTGCCAAAGTTTGTCACCATTCCACGAGCGGGTGCAATTTTGAAGCATGACACGTTGGGTATCAATTTTCTCGGCGTAACATTATCTTTCTCAATATGGGAAAAAAATGGGCTAACTTTACTGTTGTCTTATTTTTTAACTCAAAAAAGTGTTTTTTTTTTCCCAAACAAATCACGCTTGTAAGACCGCTGCGCAAATACAGTGTGACAAAGTATTTCAACAACTGCGATTTTATTCTCTAGGGTGTTAGAAAAAAATATATAATGTTTGGGGGAAGTAATTTTATAGCAAAAAAACCTGATTTTAACTTGTAAACACCGACTCTCGATATGAGGCTTCGTCCTTAAGTGGTTAACTTCAGGACTTTTTTTTTTTTTTTTATATAACATATATAACATATATAACAACGACGAGGGTCGCTGGGGTGCAAAAATACCCTTTAGTAGCTTGTACTACATACAGTCAGAACCGGTCTCTTCAGATGTCGCTTGAGCGACTTGCTGTTCGTATACTGCACACAAGGGGGTGCTGGGCTCAGCACCTCCATCATTCAGAGAACGTCTTATATTTTTTCAATGACTACAAGGTATTCTTTGATTGGATGATTGTGATGTCATCTGCCAACAACACCTTAAGGCCCCTTTCACACTGAGGCGCTTTCCTATCGGTTTTGTGCTAAAAATAGCGCTTCCAAAACGCTTCTAAAACGCTGCCCATTAATTCCAATGTACCTATTCACACTGGGGCGTCGCACTGGCGCCGCGTTTAACCACTTGCCGACCGTGTAACGTAGTTACACGTCGGCAAGTGGCACCCATTGTTGTGGGAGGACGTTATATAACGTCCTCCCACAATCGCGCTCCCGCGCGCCCC
>BLSH010231587.1:0-10387 GCA_018402905.1 Glandirana rugosa
CTCCCTCTTACACTCACCCCCTCTCTCTTACACTCACCCCATCTCTCTTACACTCACCCCATCTCTCTTACACTTACCCCATCTCTCTTAGGCCCCTTTCTATGGGTGGCCCCCTTCGGTTTTTCAAGCAGATCCGAGCGGGCCACCCATAGACCTCTATGGGCAGGTGGATGTCAGCAGAGATGCGTCCGCTGACACCAGTCTGCCATCCAATCCGTCAAGATCCGCTACAATAGACGTATGGGTGATACGTTCACCATCCGTCTAGCGGATCAGATTGGATGAGATCTGATGAAAATGGACAGGCGGATCCATTTTCATCCGAATTGCCCTTAGAAGACAGCAGGGAGCTGACAGGTCCATCCCTGCACATTGTGCAGAGACGGAGCTGTCATCCTTCGACTCAGCGGAGATCATCGGAGAGATCTCTCGCTGAGCTGGCAGACCCCGCTGTGAAAGGGGCCTAATACTCACCCCCTCCCTCTCACTTCCACCTCTCTCACCATCTCATGATATACAATAATGGATGTGGGGACCTTTTGGTGGGCGTGATTTTTTTTTTTTGGGAGGGGGGGGTGGGGGGCAGCATTGTATTCAATTAAAGTGGGCCGGTCTGGATGAACTCCAGGGCCAAATTTTAGTGCCAGTCCAGCCCTGGACACAGATAGAAAATAACCCAAAAACTGACAGGGGTTATAGCCATCCATTATTCTAGCCTTTAGTTCTACTTCATTTAAAATAAAAAAATATTTTGTATCATTATAAAAAAAAAAGTTTTATTGCGTGTCACCCGCATAATGCTCATTATTGGGATCTGTTTAGTACCCACAGCATTGCTCAGAAATACATTGTGTCTGATATTGATTCATAATAATAGGAGAGATATCAGTAACCAATAGAGTGACATTGGTCAATAAGCTGTTATTTCTTGTGTAATAGTCTGCCTGATATTTCCAGACTCGGATTATTAACAACAAATCAATTCTTTCCAAGGTGACATTTCAGGATCGGTCTGCAATAAGGAATGGAAGTTGAAAAGATAATAAGTACTCAGTTTAATTAAAATAGAAGATTTTAATGATTGTCCTATTTAATAAGAAAGTGCAATTTGCAATAACTATAACAACCAGTTTCTAGTTTAAATTAGAGTTACAGACATTTTTTTCATTTTGAATAAAATTGGGAATGGTTAAAACCCCAATTTTCTTTTTTTCCCATTTGTGTCCCACGGGGAGATTTTCTTTCAGTTCCTGTAGTCTAGATACAACAGGAAGTGGGAGGAAATTATAAAGAAAGGGCAATGCCCTTGTCCTGTCAGAATCCCGCTACCCATAAAAAATGTAACGGAGGTGACATTCGGATCAAAAATGCTTACTGCGCATGCGCCATGCCTTCCACCATGGCCTACAATAGGTTTCCAAATCTGACAGAGCACGAAGTTGGCAGCAGATATCTTCTTACACTCAGCCCAGTCTTGAATTTCACACTTATTTTAGCAGTAAACTCACCTTAAATACGGAAATACAGCATTTTTAAATGTGTGACACTGTTTTGATGTTGATTTTGAAAAGCAGCGACAAGCCTGCAGTGAGAAGGTGGCAACGGCCATCTTGGTACACAACAGAAAGAGATCTGGCACAACCACCATGATCAAGCCTCCACCCCTATTTGCATACAAAGGAGAAAATGTGGTCATGGGACTTTAACCAGTTCCACACCGCGCACAGTATATTTACTGCGGCAGTGTGGATGTGCAGCTAGGGGGCGAGAGCGCGGCGCGCTCACGTGCCCGGCGCACTCTGCAGGAGTGTGCCCGCAGCACAGGCGGACCTGCTGTCCGCCGGCGAGCCGCGATGAGCTGCCAGAGGCAAAGAAGGGGGAACCGCCTATGTAAACATGGCGGTTCCCCGCTCTGTCAGTGCGGGCATGGGAGATCTACTGATCCCTGTCACTGGGATCAGTTAGATCTCTTATGCCCATGGTAGCCCAGCCCCCCCCCCCCCCCCACAGTTAGAACACATGCAGGGAACATAGTTAACCCCTAGATCACCCCCTGCAGGTTAACCCCTTCACTGCCAGTGACATTTATACAGTAATCAGTGGACATTTAAATTTCTGATCGCTGTATAAATGTCATTGGTCCCAAAAAAGTGTCAAAAATGTCTGACACATCCGCTGCAATATCGCAGTACTGATAAAAATCGCCGCCATTAAAAAAAATAAAAACCCCAGAAATTAATTCTCATCATCCGTAAACGCGGCAACTTTTGCGCAAACCAATCAATAAACGTATACAAAGAAGATCACTGCGCTTGCTTGATTTGACACAAGACAGCTGCCAGCACAACACCATGACACCCAGTGCAATCAGTTGAGACAATAATAGTGCAGCGCTATCTATAAGTAGCACAACCAAATATACTACATAATGTCCTGGCTTACAATAGACAGGTCAGCATTTGTGGATAAAGTAAAGTAATAAAAAAACTTGCAGCACAATAGAGGATTTGAACAGGGTTTGTAAACTCAGTTAGGGCCAATATGCCAACAGGCTAAGTTGTGACCAAACACATCAGGGTAAATCAGCCCCACACAGCATCCAATGAAACTGATTAATAAACCAAATAGTTTATATATATGAAATAGGAGGGAACAGATAAGTAAAGAGTCCCAAACATTAAGCAGTAGATGGATGAAACATCAAGTCTTCCCAGGTGCACTGATCACTCCAGTGGCTTGTGTGAATGTAATCCACCACCAGATGCAGTAAAAACTTACCGGAAACCGGTAGCAACCAGCATAGATATACCTCTTACAGGGATAGCCCTTCCAATCGACTAGCATGGATGTCCACCTCAAAATCGTAGGAAGCCGGATACAGGTCTGGTAATGAGCACCGGGAGTTCAAGCTTCGAATCCCTTTAGATTGTAAGCTCCACGAGCAGGGCCCTCCTATTCCTTCTGTATTGAACTGTATTGTAACTGTACTGTGTCCCTTCTTTATTGTAAAGCGCTGCGCAAACTGTTGGCACTATATAAATCCTGTATAATAATAATAATAATAATAATAATCACCAATGATGTAATATCACAATGACTCAACCGTCCATGCAAAAAAGCAAAAGTCTCGCCATAGCATAAAATCCTTTTGTAATTTATTAAAAACGGTGTAACAACTTACATGTAGTAAAATATAAATGAGCTCATCATACGTGGCAACACCGGCATTGTTCAGGGGATCACAATATCCAACGCTTTTTGTAGCCAACAGGACGTCTTCTCAATCAATAAACGCCAATTGCGATTTTTTTTACCAAAAATATAAGGAAGAATATAAATCGGCCAAAACCGATGAAAAAAAAATGTTTTTTTTTATTTTTTATTTTTTTGGATTTGTATTTTAGCAAAAAGTAAGAAAAACAGGTTTTTTTTTTTTGCAAAATTGTCGCTCTTTTTTTTTGTTTATAGCGGCAATCAGAAATGACGCAGAGGCGATCAAATACCACCAAAAGAAAGCTCTATTTGTGGGAAAAAAAGGACACAAATTTCGTTTGGGTACAATGACGCACGACCGCGCAATTGTCAATTAAAGCGACGCAGTGCCGAATCGCAAAAAGTGCTCTGGTCCTAACCTGGGAAATCCTTCCGGGGCTGAAGTGGTTAAATGAGGCTTGTCATAAAAATTCATATAGTCATGAATTAAAGATTAATGAGTATTTACTTTATAATAAGAGTAAACGTTGCATGATCATGATAAACATAATGTAGATCAAGAAAGATAAAATTCATAAAGAGCCAACACATATAAAAGCACATGATTGAATGGATATATAAATTCATCTTGCATTAGTACATGATAATAATAAATAGATAATTGTGTAACCAATATAAAAAGTATATAAAGTTGATGACCAAAGTCTCCTGACGTCTAAAAACACTCAACATGTTTCGAGGAGCTTGTCCACTTATCAGGAGTATCATACAAGAGGTGTCTATAAATGTAAGTAAAAAATGTCAATAAATAAATAGGATGGTCACTGGTTCCTAAAGAGGGAAGAAGATGGAGTTTAGAGGGGTCAAACAGCCCCTATACTTACATGTCGGCTCAAAAAAAATCAAACCCAGCATCAAGGATGGGGAGTGCAGGCATCCAAAAATGTCTGACGTCTTGGTACACCCAGCACTACTCAGCGCCAAACTGATAGTTATAAGGCTCCTTGGGACATTTTTCGACACCCTCACTCGGTCGCGGTGAAATAGTCTATTTCCGTATATAAGGTGAATTTACTGCTAAAATAAGTGCCAAATTGAAGACTTGTCTGGTTGTAACAAGAGGTCCGCTGCCGCCTTCATGTTCTGTCACATTGGGAAACCTATTGGATCGCATATCGGCCATGTTGGAATGCATAGCACATGCGCAATAAGCACATTTTTGTTTGCAACATCACTTCCGTTTTCTGATGGGTAGCGGTATTCTGATAGAACACCCTCCTAGAGAGTAGATTTAGAGAGGGAAAGAAGAGGAAGCAGAATTTTCAAACCCCAAGGCCGCTGCATTGGGCTTCTAGGTTGGTAAAACTGTATCACAGACAGAAGTAAGTGCAACAGGAATGGAGAGGTTGGGAGGGTGCAGGGTTTTAGTTCACATTTTTTCTGAAAAGGTGAACTAACTAACACGTGGCACTAAACCCACATCATAAAAACTCTCAATAAATGCTGTTCATACGCACTCGGTCACTATGAGATTCCTTTTCTGTATTCTGCAAAAAAATCAAGTTGATCCTGCTGCTTTCTATCACCCCCTTCTGTTCATGTCCCCAATGCAGTTGGGGATTTTGCAAAGCAGTGTTGGCAGCTTTACACATGCTCAGTTTTCAGTGAGGTTCAATGCTGAGCATTTCCTCCCTATCACATCTGATCAGCCCATGTGACTATAGAGTCACACATGTGGGCGTATACACAGTGGTAAATGGCAGTCCACTCCCTCCCTCCTCCTCCATGCCCACTAACCAGCTAAACACAATGGGATCAGGATATTACATGTAGATTAATGGAAGCTTTACCTCCCTCTTATTCTAAGACACATGCTGGAGGAGTGCTTGTGACTGGCAGATATCTGCCCACACCATATTATTGCCAGAAACAAATAAAGATGTGATTTCAAATATATATTTGTATGGCAATTTAAAACAGTTTATTAATATTAAATATTTATTTTTACTCTGTATTACAAAGTTTTTTTTTGTTATTTTGTACATGTGACCAACAGCAGAAGACTAGAAGCTCCTCCTGCTTATCTTTCCCTGCAGACAGGCTGGGAATGAGCTGGGTCTTGTGACAGCTCTATATTGGTTAGGAAAAAGGTACTTAGATTTTTTTTTTCCTTATTAAAATAATTACAGTGCCATCATCCATATACAGAAATAGAAGGGACAATGTACATTAAACAGTGTGTGTTTAGTAGTACTTTAATCGCTTGCCGACCTTATACTGTATATATACGGCGGCAAAGCTGCTCCTCTGCGCAGGATCACGTATCTGCACTTCCGGGTCTGGGGCGTGCACGCACACCACCAGCGACCCACTCCCGCTGTGATTGGACACATCGGGAGCCAATCAGTAGGTCCGGCAGAACCCACCAATCGTTCCAGAGAGAGGCAGAATGGCGGTCTGCCTATATAAACAAGGCAGATCACCGTTCTGTGAGAAGGGAAGGTAGTGATCCTGTGTTTCTGCTAAGCAGGATCTCTTGCCTTCCCACAGTAGAAGCACCTCCCCCACACAGTGAGCAATCACCCCCTAGGAATACATTTAACCCTTTGATCGCCCCTGATGTTAACCCCTTCCCAGCCAGTGTCATTAGTACCGTGACAGTGCATATTTTTAGCTTTTTTTTTTTCTTTACCAAAAATATGGAGCAGAATATACATTGGCCTAAATTTATGAAGAAACTTGCTTTTTACATTTTTTTTTATTGGATGTGTTTTATAGCAGAAAGTAAGAAATATTGTTTTTATTTCAAAATTCTCTCTCCGGAGACTGAATACTGAATATTCAGAAACCATATATTAAATATTGAATATTCAGAAACCATATATAGCTCCTGAATAGTGATTGTCTTGTGTATTGTTAGACTCCTGGATAGTAGATTGTCTCCAATAGCAAATGTCAATGTACTTGTAACTGATAATTCCCAATAACAAAGAATGTTTGTTGCTCATCCAGCTATTCACTCCAAATGATAAAAAAGAGCATATATCATATGTATGTCAGTGTGATCGTCATTGACAATCAGGTTGACATACCTATGATGCACGCTATTTTTCGTCATTAGAAGTGAATATCTGCACGGGCAACAAACATCCTTTGTTATTGGAAATTATCAACCACAAATACTTTGATGTTTGCCATTGGAGGCAATCTACTATTCAGGAGTCTAACAATACACAAGACAAACAACTATGCAGGAGTCTAACAATACACAAGACAATTACTATCCAGGAGCTTAGAATATATGGTCTCTGATCATTCAGTATTCAGTCTCTGGGGAGATGTTGTTCAAATATTTTTTTATTACACATTACCTGCAGGGTCCAATTTGCAGATAAAAGCACGCTAAAAGCACCGATCATTGTGCTCTGAAGTGGTGCTTTTTTTATTCGGACTTGCAGGTCTAGCATGTGATCTTACCACTATATCATCTATCTGGAGCTATCTTGGCCATACTGTTGAATAACACTTTACATATAATTTCATTGTAATTTGCTATTTAATATATTTTTGGGATTACATACTTATGAAGATACATGGTGTAAATATACATTATATATGTAATATTGTATGCATCCGGTTAAACATCTTCTGCTGCAGACACTCTATGTGTACCCACATGTGATCAGTAAATACTTGTATAATAACTTAGATACAATATTTATCGGCGTATAACACACACTTTTTCCCCCTGAAAATAGATAGCAAATCATGGGTACGTCGATATTTACCTGGCTGCCTTGGGGGGGGGTTCGCGTGCAGCTGCCGCTGGATTACACAGAGCCGGGATCTCCTGGTTACTCATCGCTCAGTCACACACAGTCCTGCCTCCTAGACAGCTCATAGGGTAGATGTCACATGTCCCGGCATTGGACCGGTGTTCTGTCTATCATAGGAGCCATCCAGGAGGGTATCCCCCTGTGTAATCCGGCAATGGTGAGACTGCAGGTGGGCACTGATCAGGCTGCATTGATGGGCAATGGAGGGGCTGCAAATGGGCACTAATAAGGCAGTGTTGCTGGGCAATGGAGAGGCTGCAGATGGGCACTAATCAGGCTGCATCGATGGGCAATGGTGAAGCTGCAGATGGGAACTAATCTAGCTGCATTGATGAGCAATGGAGAGACTGCAGATGGGCACTGATCAGTCTGCATTGATGGGCAATAGAGAGGCTGCAGATGGGCACTAATCAGGCTGCACTGAATGGTAATGGAGAGGCTGCAGATGGGCACTGATCAGTCTGAATTGATGGGCAATAGAGAGGCTGCAGATGGGCACTAATCAGGGTACATTGATGGGCAATGGAGAGGCTGCAGATGGGCACTAATCAGGCTGCACTGAATGGCAATGGAGAGGCTGCAGATGGGCACTGATCAGGCTGCAATGATAGGCAATGGCAAGGCTGCAGATGGGCACTGATCAGGCTGCATCAATGGGCAATGAAGAGGCTGCAGATGGGCATTGATCAGGCTGCATTAATAGGCAATGGTGAGGCTGCAGATGGGCACTGATCAGGCTGCATTAATGGGCAATGGGGAGGCTACAGATGGGCACTGATCAGGCTGCATTAATGGGAAATGGTGAGGCTGGAGATGGGCACTGATCAGGCTGCATTAATGGGCAATGGTAAGGCTGGAGATGGCACTGATCAGGCTGCTTTAGTTGGTAATGGTGAGGCTGCAGATGGGCACTGATCAGGCTGCATTTATGGGCACTGACCCTTATTTTGTTTCAAAGTTCTTTATTTAAATTTTAAGTTATTGTCCCGAAGCTTCCCTCTTAAAATTAAGGTGCATGTTATACGCCTGTGCATATAAAACGCAGATAAATACAGTATATTGTTTTTGTATTTAAATATTATTATACTGTGCGGCACTGTGGAATATTCAATTATAAACATAAGAATGATGCATTTTAGTTACATGCATTGTTTTTAGAAGCTAGGCTTCCCCTATTCAAATGCTAATGAACTCATTGGACTGGTTCATGAGCTCAGGGCAGGAATTGATGCTATAGGAAGTAGGGAAAAGGATTTCAAACACAACCATGTACTCAAGACAAAGGAGCATTACTAGTGTAACACCCTCTACCATAGGTAGGTGAGTAGAGAGAGATTTTTGTGTTAGGTGAGATAAATTTAGTCAGGCCTGATTGCTTTGATTCTGGGTTGGGGAGTGGCCTAGGGAGTGACTGGTGACTGCAGGTAGTGACACCCCTTGGTAACCCCTCCTTTCTGGTTCAGAAAGTTGTGGAAGAAAGGGTGGGGAAGAAGAGGTGAAGCTTCCTGAGGTATGTTAAGAAACTCTGACCAATCCCCAACCTGGATTGGCAGGGGGCAGGCCTCCTTAAATAACTGGGGTTAGCTCAGTCTTGGAGAAGAGTTTGGATGGAAGAGATGGAGATGGAATAATGCGGAGGCTGTCAGGGTCTTGGGGACCCCCCAGTCTGGGGGGGGGGGGTAACGTTGACCTAGCAGAGCTCAGGTGCAGCCAGGAGGAGAGAGTGAGATCCTGGAGGAAAGGCACAAGGCAGAGCCGGACAGGACAGCAGGAGAGAGCACTATCGGAGAGATCTCCAGAGAGGGGAACTACAAGTGACGGGCTTCGGTGAGTGATGCACTCCCTGGAAAGCTGGAAGAGGTACACTGGAGCGGATTGGAGTGAGAGATAGTCTGAGAAAGGTACAAGAGCCAGTTGGGACTGTGGTGTCACTGTTTCAGAAGAGAGGGCCCTTGCAGCCAGAATGACTGGCAAGGCCTGGAAGAAGATGGGCTGGGAGCAGTAGTCCATCAGGCTAGCTAGCACCTTATGTACTTTTCAACACTTTGGGGGCCCATGGTACCTGCCTGTAATGGGCGGTCAGGAGGCCATGCTAAAATAACAGCAGGCCTCACCATGTGCTAGCTAAGCTGGGAAACCACGTTTGTGCAGGAGAGTGGAACAAGAGTCATGTAGAAGCAAGTCTGTGCAGGAGTGGAACTGGAGTTATAAAGAAGAAAGTGTGTGCTGGAGGAAAAGAAGGAGTGTATACAGCATGTGTATATAGATGGTCCGATTCAAGTTGGATTCAATTCGCTGGGCATCCCATAACTATCCCAATTCCTATCCAAGTTCAATCCCCTAATAAAAAAACTAAATAAAATACCGACCTGTTTAGTGACTCCGGATGGAAGGAAAAGTGTGATTGAGGGCAGTGTGAAGGGTGGAACCACTACATTCAGCAACCTCCAAGGGGCAATGACTACACTGGTAGCAGTTTTACAGGTCTCCAAGAAGCAAGAAGCAGTCCGGAAGATCCTGGATCCTGGAAGACGACTCCATCATAAGGAAAGACTGAAAATAGGAATGTTACTTGGGAATGACACCAACCCAAGTTAAATAACCAAACAAGGGGTTTTGTAGCTGGTTTAGGCGATACTACATGACTTGTAATTTGTGCAAAAAGAAAGAAAAAAACCTAACCAAATGGGACTTTACTGGTACCAAAAAGGAACGATTACACAATATATATGTGTAAAAAGTTATATTTTATTACAAACATTTATAAAAGAACAATAAATAAAAACTGAGTTTACAGTATCATGTGCCATTGGCCATATAAATATGCCAGTCAAAAAAGTGCAATGGTGAAGCACCATCAGTATACTTTGCAGGCGTGATATAAGAGGTTGGCGCGTTTCGCTCATAGCTTCATAAGGACCTTGTCATCTTGACTACAAAGGTAACAAATAAAAGGCCTGGCCAAGAAAAAAGACGCAGTAAGCAACATGTAATATGCACATAGATAGTATTGCATTTATACCATTTTAATTACAATCTGTGTGAATTTAATGGGGGTTAACATACAGATCAATTGGTATGTTGCTGGTGCCTATATATAGAATAGTATAAGTTGTTTATCATCTTGAATGTATGCAGACAGTATATAGTGAGCTTGCCTTCATGGGCCATAAAAAGTTAATTTACTCTCACGTACATGAATCAGGAATACCTGAAGAGACCATCAAGCTCAATCCACAAACAAATATCCGAAAAAGGAGAGTATCCTGACTGGAGATCCACCATTCACAATGGAAACAATTTATGATAACAACCTATGAGCATGTAACTTTAGTTAT
>BLSH010231587.1:31772-43739 GCA_018402905.1 Glandirana rugosa
AAAAAACGTTTTAACAGCGAGAAGAAAACAAATATAGCCACTAGTCTTTACTGCGTCTCCGCTAGTTTATGGTGGTTTCCTTTCGAGATAAACACCCTTTTTTTCCTGTATTTAAATCAAACCCATGTTGCAGCGTGCTGGCGCGTTAACAGTCAATTTCGCTGCGTCACGGCTTAGCGTTTTTCACGAGACCAGGATTGGACCCTTTAGGAAGGCCCCGACTTCACCAATTTCTCATTCCTCAGTGGTCATCACAACTCGCTTGGGCCTGACATTGCAAGCCCAGGCATGGCTTGAAAGCCCACAGGCACCGTGCCTGGGCCTGGGCCTGTAAAGTTTTTAGCAAGCAACCCGAACGATTTTTGAAATGTCCGGGTCCGGGTCCGTGCCACGGACACCCGAAAGTTCGGTACGGACCCGAACGTTACAGTCCGGGTTCGCTCAACACTACTGGTGACTCCTTACTCTTTAACCACTTCAGCCCCGGAAGGATTTCCCAGGTTAGGACCAGAGCACTTTTTGCGATTCGGCACTGCGTCGCTTTAACTGACAATTGCGCGGTCGTGCGACGTTGTACCCAAACTAAATTTATGTCCTTTTTTTCCCACAAATAGAGCTTTCCTTTGGTGGTATTTGATCGCCTCTGCGTCATTTCTGATCACCGATATAAACAAAAGAAGAGCGACAATTTTGCAAAAAAAAATGTTCTTACTTTTTGCTAAAATACAAATCCAAAAAAAAATATAAAAAAACATTTTTTTTCATCGGTTTTGGCCGATTTATATTCTTCCTCATATTTTTGGTAAAAAAAAGTCGCAATCAGCGTTTATTGATTGGTTTGCGCAAAAGTGGCCGCGTTTACGGATGATGAGAGTTCATTTCTGGGGTTTTTATTTATTTTTTTATTTTTTACTAGTTATGGCGGCAATCTGCGATTTTTAGTGGTACTGTGATATTGGGGCGGACATGTCGGACCATTTTGACACTTTTTGGGCACCAATGGCATTTATACAGCAATCAGAAATTTAAATATCCACTGATTACTGTATAAATGTCACTGGCATTAAAGGGGTTAACCTGCAGGGGGTGATCTAGGGGTTAACTGTGTTCCCTGGACGTGTTCTAACTGAAGGGGGCTGGGCTACCATGGGCATAAGAGATCTAACTGATCCCAGTGACAGGGATCAGTAGATCTCCTATGCCCCCCCTAACAGAGCGGGGAACCGGCGTGTTTACATCGGCGGTTCCCCGCTCTTTTGCTGTGGCCGCTCATTGGGTCACACTCCTCAGGAGTACGGCAGGCGCGCGCCCCCTAGCGGCCACACGCAGATTGCCGCTTATTTACGGCGATTCGCAGGACACGTCCACCTGCCGCCATGAATATACAGTAGGCAGTGTGGAAGTGGTTAACCTCACATCCTGTGTGATAACCAGGACAGGAAAAGAGGATCATTTATACAACGGGGATACAGGCAAAAATAAAGACTTGACAGACGGTCTTAGCTTTCTATACTTTATTAACAATAAAACAAATGTTTTGGCTGCAGTTCTTCCTTACATTTCTTATATCCATGCTTTAGGAATTCTATCTCAATTACATTTAGTTTTGATTAACACCTAAAACCTTTACATATACACTATATTGTAAAAAGTATTGGGATGCCTGCCTTTACACGCACATGACCTTTAATGGCATGCCAGTCTTAGCCCGTAGGGTTCAATATTGAGTTGGCCCACCCTTTGCAGCTATAACAGCTTCAACTCTTCTGGGAAGGCTGTCCACAAGGTTTAGGAGTGTCTATGGGAATGTTTGACCATTCTTCCAGAAGCGCATTTGTGAGGTCAGGCACTGATGTTGGATGAGAAGGCTTAGCTCGCAGTATCCGCTCTAATTCACCCTAGAGGTGTTCTATTTGGTTGAGGTCAGGACTCTGTGCAGGTCAGTCAAGTCAAGTCAGGCCACCCCACACTCGCTCATCCATATCTTAATGGACCTTGGTTTGTGCACTGGTCTAAATCATTTGGTGGAGGGGGGATTATGGTGTGGGGTTGTTTTTCAGGGGTTGGGCTTCCCCCTTAGTTCCAATGAAGAAAACTCTTAAGGCGTCAGCATGGGAAGACATTTTGGATAATTTCATGCTCCCAACTTTGTGGGAACAGCTTGGCGATGGCCCCTTCCTGTCCTAACATGACTGCACACCAGTGCACAAAGCAAGGTCCATAAAGACATGGATGAGCGAGTTTCGGGTGGAGGAACATGACTGGCCTGCACAGAGTCCTGACCTCAACCCAATAGAACACCTTTGGGATGAACTAGAGCAGAAATTGCGAGCCAGGCCTTCTTGTCCAACTTCAATGCCTGGCCTCACAAATGCGCTTCTGGAAGGATGGTCAAACATTCCCATAGGCCAGGGATATGCAATTAGCGGACCTCCAGCTGTTGCAGAACTACAAGTCCCATGAGGCATAGCAAGACTCTGACAGCCATAAGCATGACACCCAGAGGCAGAGGCATGATGGGACTTGTAGTTTTGCAACAGCTGGAGGTCTGCTAATTGCATATCCCTGCCACAGACACTCCTAAACCTTGTGGACAGCCTTCCCAGAAGAGTTGAAGCTGTTATAGCTGCAAAGGATGGACCAACTCAATATTGAACCCTACAGATTAAGACTGGGAAGCCATTAAAGTTCATGTGCGCGTAAAGGCAGGCGTCCCAATATTTGTAGCAATAAAGAGTAACATCTCTATGTTATGAATGGCTTTTTAAAAAATATAATCAGTGATCTAAACTAGATTGGTTCATAGACAGAAAAAAATTTTAATTTTTATTTTTTAAATAAGAAAAAAGGTTCATTGTCAATCTGAAGCCACAGCAGGATCCTCAGTCTCAAAGCAGAGCATTTGTAAATCAATCTCCAAATCCTTTCCATAAAAGTTTATTTTAATCACAGTCGGTGGAAAGTGAGGTATGATTTTTCTGTGCACAATGTCAATCAATGACACGACTGCTGGAGTCGGCATCCTGCAAATTCCCTTAATCCTTTCATGTCGCTCTGTCTCCAAGCTGACTATTTTAATGTCATTTGAATTTTAAATGAGTTAAAATAGAAGACTAGTTAAAATGAGCAGAGTTCTGTTACTATAATATGGTGGAGGGCCTGCAGCTCAGAGAACAAGAGTAAGTAGGGTACAATATGACAGTAACAGTAAAATGCAGAGCTAAAAACTATGATAATTTAACTGAAAGATCGATCATATCCAGATGTTACTCTGTGCAATGGCTACACCTTTGTTGGAGGACAAGTCTTTAACCCCTTCCTACACAACCCCAATATCCCTTTAACTGGGTCTTTGCGCCCAGGCTTGGCGACAGCTTGGTCACTGTGCTGGGAGTGTGTAGTGAGCACTCTATCTTGCCCATTCTCTCTCTTGTCCCCAATGTGATAGCACTGGATGCCCAAGTGCCCAATCACCAAGCACAACCTTTGTCATATGGGAGCAACAGGAGAAAATCACATGCTTCTATAAACCCAGAGTTAAGGGATATTCTTCTTCTGCAGGTGAATGGAGCAGTAAGGGAGCAAAGGGAAGGCAAGCATATGCGCCTGGTGGGGGCACCAGTAAGGTGAACCAGTTTGTAAGGGGTGTTTAGACTGGTTGGCCCTTACGTCCTCCATGCTTCCTTCTCTCGTTGAGTGCTAAGCAGGGTCACATGAGAGGTTCCCCCTCGGGGTGGGTTCTTTGGACTACGCCAGGCATTGACCTTGCATGGGGTAATACTTCGCCCTAGGGCATGCTCACCAAAGTTCAGGGATCAGGCGGGAGCCACGATCATGTGAAAAGTCAAACATTAAGGCGGTCTCCTAACTCAGTGATGAGCCACATGTATGCAATACCCACGACACAGATTTCCTCCTTAAAGTGGATTTAAACACCAAAAAAAAAAAAATTCTGCCTGGTAGAGTATAGCATGTCATGTCATCGGTGCCCAGTCTTGCCACAAAGAGTTAATCCAACTGTGAGTAATGACCTTATCTTTTTCAGGAAGAGAAAGTCTGATGATCAGCTCTGTGAGTGACAAGCAATTTGCTTATCTCCTTCACGGAGCAGAGAAAGTTTTACACTCCCCCCTCCCTCCCTCCTCAATGTCTCAGTATAGCGATTGGTGGGGAGGCTTGTGACATCACAACTCCACCCACTGAGTTCCAGCAAACAGAGCCCCCAACTGATCTCAGTGTTTTACACAGCTGCAAGTGCTTACAGAAAGGGCATTTGCAAGGTAGGGATACATGCAGGAGGCTTGCATGTATATATACATTAATACTGTGCCATTAGTTTATACTGGGTGAGTGGTGGGTTTACATTAAGCATCTTTGTCCCATATCCTACCTACTTATACTAATATATATGTTGCATTTGGAGGGATAGGCTGAGCCACTGTCTGCTCCACCAGTCAGCGTACCTCTGTTACCTCACTCCCAGTGACAGAATGGGGTCCTGTTGAGCACATAGCATGGACCTTATACATGCTCAACTTAACTCTTCTTTTTCCATACCAAGTTACCAGGCATAGATCTCCGTAATGCTAGTCCACTCCTGGTGACCGACGGAGACAGACAGCTAGGGAGGAAGTCCAAACACAGACCCCCCTCGCTACTGGAGAGCCTGTCACCTATCAGGTACCACACCAATGACTGGTTGCTGTTTCTCCTCATCATTACTAATAAACCTGTGCCATAGTGATGTTACACATATCCCATAATGTGGTTAAGGACCCATATTTTTTAATAATATGCCAGGACCTTACATGCACCCCTTTTAATGACTTTAGGCAAGGCTCTGAGCAGTTGAATTAACATTTATTACAAACTTAGTAACGGGTATAACATGCAATAACATTCCATTCCGAACTGATCCTAACTGTGGCTGCCTCAAGTTACTTGCACTGATGAAGTCTCTTAGAGGAAAGTCAAAACCTGGCAGTGCTCTGACAGAGAAGCCCATGTTCCAGGTTTCTTCCTGTGAATTGGCATTCCAGAGCTGACCATAGGTCCCAGCAAGTCCTTAGCATAGGTTCCCCATGCGTTTTCCCAAGTGTTCCTCAAAGCCCCCTTAGGATCCAGACCTCTTCCCTTTTATAGAACACAGGAGGGAGGCTGGACCTCAGCGAAAGCCCACAAATACAATGGGGTAAAGGCGGCAAAAACATTAAACTCTTCCCCCTGACCTGGGCAGCTGGTTGTTAACTACACATACAGTGGGCTACCTGCCTACAAGTTACACCAGTGCACTTTAAACTACATATTAGGATACCAAAGCAACACTAGTTCCATAGTTAACCAGAAGTGAAGTCACTTGACGCGTTTCACATTATCGAACTGCTTCATCAGGAATATTCATGGAGGTAGCGTATACAATAATTGCAGAGTATGTAATGATAACATTTATATTAAATAGATACACATATATGTTAGATTAGCATATGATCCATAAAACGCTATACATTTATTGCTGCATTGTATATGCCTTGACAGAAATAATCAACTCAACACATGGATACCACCATTGCAGCAATGTCCCCCATCAAGCACAGGTTGAGGAGAAATCTGGACAAGTGGTTATTGCAGGGTTTTAATTCTTAGTATGTTGTAGTTAATGTTTTGTTCAGTCATCTTGTCTGGCAGCCAAGTCCAGAAGTGGGAGAAGCAGTTGACATTGGGGCAAGAAGACACAGAGAGTATAAATACCCTGATAGTGGTTCTACCCCTTCCCTCTTTTTAGAGTTCTTTTTATGCATTCTGTGTTTTCCGCAGTGAAGAAAATTACCTTTTATTTCCTATCTGTTGAATAAGTGTGATGAAATATCCCCAATGAGGTCACTGACTGCAGATCAATGCTTGACGAGGGCTCTAGTCTTTCCATTCTGCCCAAAGCAAAAGGCTGGCTAGTTTTGGACTTTTTAGCCTTGATGTGTTTCTCCAAAGTAACTCTGATGCCTAAAAAATTATAAAGACCTCCCTGCAAAAGAAGAATACCTTACCCACCACCCATACCTTGGATTACCTCTTTCTTGAGGAGCTATGCCATCTTTATGTAGCTGTACCCTCTTAGGGGCTGCTGAGTGTTGTTGTCCATCTGTCACCCTGCCCAGCCAGTCACACTTATCACAGACATCTAGGGTCATAGATCAGTCTGGGTACTTTGTTTTGTTATTTTTATTAAGGGATTTAACTTGGATGTTGTTTGGGAGTCATAAGATGCCCACAAGAATTCAACTTTATGGTTGGGATGAACCATGTACACTCCTTGTACATACTACTCCTGTCTCCTCCAGCTCAAACTTGCTTGCAGACTATCACACACTTTCTCCTGCACCAACTTCTCTCAGGCACAGCTAGCACATGGTTAGGCCTGACTCTGCTTCCAGCCAAAAGGCAGAAATGCCTTTTGCAGGCAGGGACCGTGGACCCCTATGGTGTTGCCAAAAATTAGAAAGTTTAAATGCTAGCTGCCCTGGGTGGACTACTGCTGCCAGTCAGTCCTCTTCAGGCCCTGCCAGCCCTCCTGGCTGCAGCTGCCCGACTCCACTGCCCATGACACCACAGTCCTCACTGGCTCTACACCCATTCCAGATTGTCTCTTCCCCAATCTGCTCCGGTGTGCCTCTCCAGTCTTCCAGACTGTGTGTCACTCACTGACACCTGGTGGATCCCTCCTGAAGACTTGCCCCTGTGGTTTGTATGGGGTGTCCCTTCCACTCCCGAGCTCCAGGCCCAAGGTCCCACCCCCCAAAAGGCCATGACAGCTAGTACTCCATTTCCCAGTTCTTCCACCCGACAACTCCTCCCCAACTGGACTGACCCTAGGTATTTAAGTGTAGCCGACAGTGGACTACAGTTACCTTATTCTGCAGACCACCCCCCTTATTTTCCATCTTTTCCTGTGTCCCTTTAGTGCTGGGCTCCTATAACTGACATCATATCTTTGAGTCAAACAGGGAGGATTGTGGACCTAGTAGTCTTCTGGGCAGACATCCTGGGGTTGTGAAACTATCCTTGGACTACACATCCCAGAGGGCTCTCTGAAACACCAAAGACCTCTGGGAGAAACTATAAAAGGGGCAGCAGATCCACCCTGCGTTCTCTTCTTCCTGGGCCTCATCGAGTGAACACTTCCCTGTTGCTGTGTGGGAGGGCTGCGGCCTACCATGCAGTAATCCAGTGGCCCCAGCCCAGCCCCGGAAGGCCCAACTCTGCTTGCTGTTCGCGAGACATTGCGCGAGGCAGCACCACCACTTCTGACGGATCCAACTACTGCCAGTGTCCAGCTGCTGGTCGGTCATCTCTTTTCAGTCCACAGAAGGATGTCTTATCCAGGATCGCTGTTCGAGAGGTTCCTATCCTTCTCGTCAGTTGGTAAGAGGGCTGTCGTCCACCGTTCACAAACTCTTCCTGGTTATCTTGTTTTGGACACTGTGTCCAGCCACCTTGCCCCTGGAAAAACGTTATTGCATTACATAAGACACTGTACATAGACATCCATATCTGGAACTACTCTGAGGAATATCACTAGCCAGTTTAAGCTGTCCTGCTTACCTTAGCATCACTGTGCCATCTCTTGGATACAGTTTAACCACTTTCTTACTGGGCACTTAAACCCCCTCCTGCCCAGGCCAATTTTTGGCTTTTAGCGATGTCACATTTTGAATGAGAATTGCGTGGTCGTGCAACGTTGTACCCAAACAAAATTTGTGTCATTTTTTTCCCACAAATAGAGCTTTCTTTTGGTGGTATTTGATCACCTCTGCGTCATTTCTGATTGCCACTATAAACAAACAAAGGGCGATGAACATTCCAGAAAGAAGTAGGAGGTCCTAGTAATGCCACCTATGAGTTGCCAGCTGCTACTCTAGGCCACTCCCAGCCCACACAGATCAAAACAAACAGGCCTAGCCTCCAGCTAGCCCTGCCTAAATTTACCTGCACTCACAAAACCTACCTCTAGCACCTACCTAGGTAGAGGGTGCTACACTTATAATATTCTTCATCTGACACATTAGCTGTTTAAGAGAGTGAAGATCTGAGGTATAGACAGCCTTTCTAAATGTAATAAATGCCTGGTTCCCTGCTGCCTTCTGTTGTTCCATTTACCAGCCATTACTTCACTACAGGACAAGTAGGGCCATAGGGCCATACGGTGGAACCATAGCACATAGCAGGGTAGGCAGCGCCTTGCCACACCTAGACGTGTCGGATTCTGAAGATTCTGCTGGAGGCTGTAGCTGTTCAAGAGAGTGCAGATCTGAGGTAATGGGCAGTACTTCTAGGTGTATTCCTTGCTGCTTTTGATGGTTCAATTTACCAGCCACTAAATCCCTACAGGACACATAGGGGCATATGGGCCATAGGGTGAACCATAGCAAATAGCAGGGTAGGCAGCCATCTGCCACACCTACAAGTTCCAGATTCTGAGAGTGCTGGGATTTTTTAAATAAGCTAAATAGTGGCAAGTATTAAAAAAATTACTTATTTAAGCTAGCTAGATGAGAAATGATATTATGACTTCTGAAGGAATAAATATAGGAGGTAAAAAATGTTTTATATATTTGAACTAAGTTGCTCTCCTACAGGGGAATATGAGAAATAATGCACGTACGGTGGTTCAGCAACTTTATCCTTTTGCATGATAGAATGTATTGAGATTTGTAAAATGCTTATTGCAGCTGTAATGCCATTTATCCCCAATGGGCATAGCCGACAACATTTAAAAAGTCCCTAGACACCTAATTGTTTCCAAGAACTGTAGTGATTCCTCGGTGTGATTGTTTGGTAACTGAGTGCCAGTCACTTTGATTCTTGTCCTGCACTTTTATTAGACAGTAACTTGGAAAGAGACATGAGCAAGCATGAGGTGCTAAATGTCTAAAAAGGTTGTAGCATAAATCAAGTCCCAGAAAAATGGTACAGTTACTGACAGGGCAGCCATCAGAAATTTTGAGGCCCCTTACACAGCTTTAGGCCTGGCCCCCCCGTCTGACCACCAACATTCCCCAGGGCCCGCCCACTGGCCATCCCACCACATCCACCCACTGGCCAGGGTTGTACACATGTTGCAGCCGCAGTAGGAATTATACACCCTGTCACACTTACCAGGGGTGGCCTGCCAAGCATGACCCATTCAAGTGAAGTGAAATGTGCAATGCATGCTAGTGTGGGATCCAAGGGGTTAAAAAAAACAGTGCACAGGCAGCACAGCCTCATCCGATGCTTGCAATAAGACCTTGTGCCAATCCATAGGTGCTGGAGGTCCCAAACTTGGATGCACCAGTTGTGGTCCAGGGGGTCCTCTCTATGTGACCCAAGTTTGGTATTTTTATCGCCTATGGTTCGGAAGAATGGTGTCCCCAAACCAGGTGTCCCCCTCCCATAGACTCCAATGTTAAGTCCGAAATTCACCCGACAATTGCCGGTCAATGACTGGTCAAGTCAGGGACCCAGTACAGCCGAACCATAGGTGCTGGAGGTCCTAAACGTAGACCAGTTGTTGTCCAGCGGTTCCTCTCTATGTGACTCAAGTTTGGTATTTTTATCGCCTATGGTTCGGAAGAACAGTGTCCCCAAACCAGGTGTCCCCCTCCCATAGACTCCAATGTTAAGTCTGAAATTCACCCGACAATTGCCGGTCAATGACCGGTTATTTTGGGGACCCGGTACGGCCGAACCATAGGTGTTGGAGGTCCCAAACTTGGACCAGTTGTTGGTTGGTATTTTTGTCACCTATGGTTGTGTCCCAAAACTGGTTACCCCCCTCCCATAGACTCTAATGTTAAAGACTGCTAAAGTCTGTTGTAAAAGCCCCTTGAGACACTGCGGCGACTTATAACAGTACTGCCTGTACCCCCCTGATGGCGGCCCTGGTTATTAAAGACAGGGTGATAAATCCAACAAATGTGGTTTACTATGTATGCTCTGCACTGGGATAAGGACCTAATGTTGGGATCCTATGTAGGCTCTACACTGAGATAAGGATTTATTGTAGGCTGCAGATGTATGCGCTGCAATAGTATAGAGATCTAATGTAGGTTGCTTATGCGTGCACTACACTGGGATCAGTGTGCACTATAGGCTCTTCACATGCTCTGCACTAGGGGCATGTTCTTATGCAATCTTCTGATGTATTTTCTGCACCTGGGACAGGATCTAGCACAGGTTCCATGAATGTGATCTGTACCAGGGCCAGGTTCTTATAGAAGCTCACTAAATATTCTTTGCACCAGGATCACTATCTAGAGCAGGTTCCCTACATAGTCTATGCACCAGATTCATGCTCTTGCAGAGAATCCTAATGTATGTTCTGCACCAGTATTTGAATATAGTAGAGGCTCCCTAAGAATTCTCAACACCAGGATCAGGATCTGGATGGAGGTTCCCTGTGTATGCTCTGCATGGGGGTCAGAATCTAGTGACAGCTTCCCACATATGCTATTCACCAGATTCATGTTCTTGCAGAGGATCCTCGTGTTCAGCATGTTAATCACTGAGATCAGGATATAGTAGGGGCTCCCTGAGGATGCTCAGTACTCAGGTCACAATCTAGTGGTAGTTCACCATGTACTGTAAGCTCTACATTTGGGTTAGGGTCCAGCGGAGGCTCCCTGCGCATACACTGACCCAAGATCATGTTCTAGCAGAGACTGCTCTGATAGAAGCTGAATTCAGAATTTCAAGTTCTATCAGAGAATCCACTGGTATGCTCTGCACAAGAATCAGGATCAAGCACCTCATCCATGCTCTGCTGCATGATCAGGATATAACCAATGCCCCCAATGCATACTCTGCACCAGGATCAGAATCTAGCCAAGGCGCCCCAGGTGTGCTTTGAACCAGGATCAGAATCTATCCAAAGCTCTCCACACATGCTCTGCACCATAACCAAGATCTAGCCTAGGCTTCCAAGCTATGCTCTGCTACATGGTCAGGATCTATCCAAAGTGCTCTGCACCATAATGAGGATCTAACAAAACTCTCTGTGTATTCTCTGTACCATAATTAAGATCTGGCCATGGCCCCCCAGCAGAGTCTACACCAGGGGTCTCGAAACATTGTGAACAAAAGGCCAGTTTACTGTGCTTAAGACCTTGGGGGGGGGGGGGGTGTACCGTCGCCAGTGGGAGTAGAAAATGCCCCAGCATTGGTGAAAGTAAACAATGTCCCATCTTTGGTATGAGGGGAATTATTAGTGCCTTATTGTTGGTGTCAGTGGGAGGAATAGTAATTACCCCATCATTGGTGTCAGTGGGAGGAACAGTTCCCCATCATTGATGTCAGTGGGGGAAATAGTGCCCCATAATTGGTGTCAGTAAGAAGAATGATGCCCCATCGTTGGTGTCAGTGGGAGAAATAATGCTCCATTATTGATGTCAGTGCAGAAATG
Organism: Glandirana rugosa; assembly: GCA_018402905.1. Lineage (NCBI taxonomy): Eukaryota > Metazoa > Chordata > Amphibia > Anura > Ranidae > Glandirana > Glandirana rugosa. Next base: position 43,207 of record BLSH010231587.1, read on the forward strand.
ATCACCCCATTGTTGGTGTCAGGAATAGGAGGAGGAATAGTGACCGAAGGGCCAGATAAAGGGCCATTTGCTGCCCCCGCCCCACTGCAGTTTGGAGACCACTGCTCCACATAATAATTAGAATTGATCTAAGGCCAGTGTAGATGATTCAAATAATGTATGGACAGGCTGAATGTACAAAGTTGTTTGATCGATCAACTTGGGTACAAGCAGTCTGCTGAATTTTACATATGATTATTGCTGGTTGTTGGCATAGCCACTTGTAATAATCACTGTCTGCTTCCTAGGGGGGTGGCTTCCCTCGCCACCAGGGAGAATACAATGGCTTGGCGGGTGGGATTCCCCAGTCAACTCTGTGGTTGCAGGAAACAAATTGGCTCTGTATATGGCTTGTCTTAAGCTCCCCAAGTATGTTGTTCACAAGGATCAGGGTGTAGATAAGGCTCCCATGCATTGCCGGGCCAAGGTCACCTAGAGCTCAGGGCAAACATGCCAAACTGCGACCCCCCCCCCCCCCAAGATGTATGAACATT
>BLSH010231587.1:43749-82633 GCA_018402905.1 Glandirana rugosa
AACACAACCCTTCTCCTACCCTCTTATCCTAAACACGTTCCTCCCAGGTAAACCCCCCAAACACGATCTTCTCCACTATACCATCTCCCCTTCCCCTAAACACGATCCTCGCCTAAAACTCTCCCCCTTCTCTTACACATGAGTCTCCCATTTAAACTCCCCACCTCTTAAACACGATTCTCCCCACTAAAAACCCCCTCCCCCAAATCCCCCCAGCACAAATGCTCCCCTTAAAAAAAATCACCCCTCTTAGCACAAATTCTCCACCCCTCAAATTTACCCTCTGAGTACACATTCTCTTCCCCCTCTCAAAATCCGCTCCTAGCACAAATCCCCTTCCCCTCTACCATATCACCTCTTCTAGCACAAACCCCCCAAATGGACCCTCCTTGCACAAATCCTCTTCTCCCATCCTCCTCCCAACACAAATCCCCCTGAAACCCTCCTAGCACCCCCCCCCCCCAAATGTCCCCTTGTAGAACAATTCTTACCCCCTGCTGCCCCCCAAATTCCTCCTCCCAACACAAGTCCTGCTGAATAACCACTCCTAACACAAACCCCCAAATGTCCCCTCTTAGGACAATTCTTACTCCCTGCTGCACCCAAATTCCTCCTCCCAACACAAATCCCCTCCCCTCTCAATCGCCTCACGGTGCGCCTCCACCTCACATGCAGGGGAGGGCTGGCCCAGGGGGTAGGGTGGCAATTGCCCCCCAGGCCATCCTAACATTTAAAATGGCCGATAGCTGCTGCCCGCTCACACTTTTTTTTCTTGTGGAGGAAGGAAATAGGGCCCAGGGGCGCAGCCACCAACTAACTGCGGGCAAAGGGGGAGCGCCCAGGGCCGGCCCTACCATGTATCCAGCTAGGCCCATTGGGTGGGCATGGATGGTGAGCTGATTCAGTGGTTCAATGGGCCAATTGACTGGACTTGCCCCCCAGGCCTATGGCTGCCAGCCCTCCCCTGCTCACATGATACCACAGTTCCCAGGGCAGCCGCCCCTCCTACCCACCCCTTGTCCCAGCCCTGCTCCCATGTACTGTATGCTCTGCGGCAGGATCAGGATCTGGCCAAGACTCCCAATGTATGCTTTGCACCATGATCAGGATCTAGCCAAGGCTCCCCACGTATTCTATGCATATTATCAGGGTCCAGCCATGTCTCCCAATGTATGATCTGCACCATAATCAGGATTTAGACAAGGCTGTGCATCAACTGTTACTACTAGAGAATATTTGTCACCATGAGGCCTACCATCTACTTGACCCACAAGCATTCAAACAAACATTCCTGCACACTAAAAGCATAAATCCTTAGGGGAATTTGGGGTGGCTGTCAATCTTTCACATTTCAGCCAAGCTACGTAACTTCTCACCAAAAAAAAAAAAAATCCCATTCTATCTATGCCTTTCTATAAATGTAAAACAAATGATAATCCCCCTTTTAACAAAGTCTTTTTTCCGCCCTTCTCCGCGTGCTGTCCTGACATTTAAATTCAAATTATGTATTCGCTTTCTGCAAGGTATTAAACAGCGGAAGCCCCCTCATGTATAGACTCTGTCACTTATTTTCATAGGAGGCTTGATAAACATTTCAGCAAATCCTATTACGCCCGTGAATAAGAATTTCCACAGCATGTTCCACTAATAGGAATTGTGAATGCAAGCGTTCCGGTCTTCTCCCTTCAGTTTAATTCTGGCAATTACCCAGGTGGCTTAATTCAACGCACGCAGCCTCTGCGGGTTTATGTACAATACAGTCTATTAGCAGTTTTTATGTATGCCCCATTGTAATGTATCAGATGCTAAAAAAAAAGAAAAAAGAAAATTGCTCTGTCCAGGCTCTGATTGAATAAAGCCATCCATGGTGCCACTAATTGCATCTGACCGTAATATTTTTGAAGTAAAGGATTGTAAGGTAAATACGGAAATAAGCTTGTGAATAACAATAGAAAAAAAAAAAGAAAATTCCAAGCATAAATGTGATAGGTCCTCTTTAGTTGCAGTCAGGCAGGAATGGATCTGCAGTGTGTTGCACGTGATAATTGGGGCTTTGTTGGTAAATCCGATCGATGGATGTTAACCCCTTCCTTACAGGACACTTACACCCCCCCTTCCTTACTAGACCAATTTTCAGCTTTCAGCGCTCTCACACTTTGAGTGCCCATTCACATAGGGGCGACTTGCGATCCGACTTGAGTTGCCTCAAGTCGCCCCAAGTCGCTTGACATCTGAAATCCCATTGAAATGTATGGGAGCCATCTTAATATACGCGACTGAAGTCGCTCCGACTTCAAGGCGACTTCTGAAAAGGTTCCTGTACTACTTCTAGGCGACTTCTATCCGACTTGTGCCCATAGGATTCAATAGAAGTCGCCTCCAAGTCGGATCCCCCATCTACATGGAAGCGACTAAAAGAAAAGAATTTATCCAGGGCAACCACCTCCCTCCCCGCTCTGATTGGCCACAGGCAAAGTCGCCTGGCATAGTCAAGCTTGAAGTTGCCTGCAAGTTGCCTGCAAGTTGCCTCTAAGTTGCCTCCAAGTTGCCTCCAAGTTGCCTCCAAGTAGCCTGCAAGTAGCCTGCAAGTTGCCTAGCAAAGTCGTGCCTGAAGTCGGATCGCCCCTGTGTGAATGCAGCCTAAATGACAATTACTCAGTCATGCTACACTGTACCCAAACAAAATTTTTATCTTTTTTTTTCTCACACACAGAGCTTCCTTTTGGTGGTATATAATCACTGCTGGGTTTTTTATTTTTTTCAATATAAGCGAAAGAGTAGCGAAAATTTAGAAAAAAAAACCACTTTTTTTTAGTTTGTATTGAAAAATTTTGGAAAAAAGTAATTTTTCTTCATAAATTTGGGCCATAATTTATACTGCTACATATCTTTGGTAAAAATAACCCAAAATAGTGGATATTATTTATTCTCTGTGAAAGTTATAGAGTCTACAAGCTATGGTGCAAATCATTGAAAATTGATCACACCTGATGTACTGACCACCTATCTCATTTCTTGAGACCCTAACAAGCCAGGTAAGTACAAATACCCCCCAAATGACCCCTTTTTGGAAAGTAGACATTCCAAGGTATTTAGTAAGTGAGTTTTTTGAAGTTGTAATTTTTTACCACAATTCTTTGCAAAATGAAGATTTTTTTTTTTACACAAAATTGTTAAACAACAAGTTATTTCTCACACACAGCATATGCATACTTGCAATGACACCCCAAAATACATTCTGATACTCCTCCTGAGTATGGCAATACCCCATGTGTGAGGCTTTTACACAGCCTGGCCACATACAAAGGCCTAACATTGAAGTAGCACCTTCAGGCGTTCTACGAGCATAAATTACAGATCTCATTTCTCGGCCACCTATTACACTTTTGAAGGCCCTGGAACGCCAGGACAATGGAATTGCCCACAAAATGACCCAATTTTGGAAAGCAAACACCACAACTTATAATCTATGAGGCATAATGAGTCTTTTGAACAGTTCATTTTTTTCCAGAAGTTGTTGGAAAATGTGGGAAAAAAAATGAAAATGCATTTTTTTTAACACAAAGTTGACCATTTATATGATATTTCCAACACATAGCATGTACATAGCAAAAATTACACCCCAAAATACATTCTGCTACTCCTCCTGAGTATGGCGATACCCCATGTGTGAGACTTTTACACAGCCTGGCCATATACACAAGCCCAACATTGAAGTAGCACCTTTAGGCGTTCTACGAGCATAAATTACACATCTCATTTCTCAACCACCTATTACATTTTTGAAGGCCCTGAAGCAACAGGACAATGGAATTTTCCACAAAATGACCCCATTTTGGAAAGCAAACACCCCAACCTATAATCTATGAGGCATAACGAGTCTTTTAAACATGTCATTTTTTTCCAGAAGTTTTTAGAAAATGTGGAAAAAAATGAAAACGCTTTTTTTTTACACAAAGCTGTCCATTTATAAGATATTTCCAACACATAGCATGTACATAGCAAAAATGACACCACAAAACACATTCTGCTACTCCTCCTGAGTATGACGATACCACATGTGTGAGACTTTTACACAGCCTGGCCACATACAGAGGCCCAACATTGAAGCAGCACCTTTAGGCATTCTACGAGCATAAATTACACATCTCATTTCTCAACCACCTATTACACTTTTGAAGGCCCTGGAGCACCAGGACAATTGAATTGCCCACAAAATGACCCCATTTTGGAAAGCAAACACCCCAAGGTATATTCTATGAGGCATTATGAGTCTTTTGTATGGTTAAGTCTTTGAAAAAACGTAAAGAAGATAAAAACGCTATTATTTTTTACACAAAGTGGTCAATTTATAAGATATTTCTAACACATAGCATGTACATAGCAACAATTACACCCCAAAATACATTCTGCTGTTCATCCTGAGTATGGCGATACCACATGTGTGACACTTTTACACAGCCCAGCCACATAGAGAGGTCCAACATGCAGGGAGCACCATCATGCGTTCTAGGAGCATAAATTACACATAAAATATCCTAATGACCTATTACATTTTTGAAGGTCCTGTAGCACCAGGACAGTGGAATTACCCACAAAATTACCCCATTTTGAAAAGCAAACGCCCCGATGTATAATCTATGAGGCATTATGAGTCTTTTGTACGGTTCATTTTTTTCCACAAGTCTTCGGAAAACGTGGAAAGAAAATGAAAACTTATTTTTTTTTATACAAAGTTGTCAATTTATATGATATTTCTAACACATAGCATGTACATATCAAAATGACCCCCCAAAATATATTCTACTACTCGTCCCGAGTATGGCGATACCACATGTGTGAGACTTTTACACAGCCCGGCCACATGGAGAGGTCCAACATTGAAGTAGTACCTTCAGGCGTTCTAGGAGCATAAATTACACATCTAATTTCATTCCTACCTATCACACTTTTGAAGGTCCTGGAGCACAAGGACAGTGGAATTACCCACAAAATTACCCCATTTTGGAAAGCAAACACCCCAATGTATATTTTATGAGGCATGGGCTGCAGATAGGTACTCGGGAATTCTTATGGGTTGCAGATAGGTACTCGGGTACTCTGATGGATTAGTAAAAGGTACTCGAGTACTCTGATGGGCTGGTAAAAGGTACTCGGGTACTCTGATGGGCTGGTAAAAAGTTCTTGGGTACTCTGATGGGCTGGTGACAGGTACTTGGGTATTCAGATGGTCTGGTGCCAGGTACTTGGGTACTCAGATGGGCTAGTGACAGGCACTCGGGTACTCAGATGGGCTAGTGACAGGTACTAGGGTACTCAGATGGGCTAGTGACAGGTACTAGGGTACTCAGATGGGCTAGTGACAGGTACTCAGATGGACTGGTGACCAGTACTCGGGTACTCTGATGAGCTGATGACAGGTACTCGGGTACTCAGAAGGCTTGGTGACAGGTACTCGGGTACTCTGATGGGCTGGTGACAAGTACTCGGGTACTGTGATGGGCTGGTGACAAGTACTCGGGTACTGTGATGTGCTGGTGACAGGTACTCGGGTACTGTGATGGGCTGGTGACAGGTACTTGAGTACTCTGATGGGCTGGTGACAAGTACTCAGGTACTCTCATGGGCTGGTGACAGGTACTCGGGTACTCAGATGGGTTGATGACAGGTACTGGGGTACTGTGATGGGCTGGTGACAGGTACTCAGGTACTGTGATGGGCTGGTGACAGGTACTAGGGTACTCTGATGGGTTGATGACAGGTGCTCGGTACTCTGATGGGCTGGTGACAAGTACACGGGTACTCTGATGGGCTGGTGACAGGTACTCGGGTACTTTGATGGGCTGGTGACAGGTTCTCAGATGGGCTGGTAACAGGTATTCGGGTACTCAGATGGGTTGATGACAGGTGCTCGGATACTCTGATGGGCTGGTGACAAGTACTCAGGTACTCTCATGGGATGGTGACAGGTATTTGGGTACTTAGATGGGCTGGTGACAGGTACTCGGATACTTTGATGGGCTGGTGACAGGTACTCGGGTACTCAGATGAGCTGGTGACAGGTATTCAGGTACTCAGATGGGTTGATGACAGGTACTAAGGTACTCAGATGGGTTGATGATGGGTACTGTGATGGACTGGTGACAGGTACTCGGGTACTCTGATTGTCTGGTGACAAGTACTCTGGTACTGTGATGGGCAGGTGACAGGTACTCGGGTACTGTAATGGACTGGTGACAGGCACTCGGGTACTCTGATGGTCTGGTGACAGGTACTCGGGTACTCTGATGGGCACGTGACAGGTACTCGGGTACTCTGATGGGCAGGTGACAGGTACTCGGGTACTCTGATGGACAGGTGACAGGTAATCGGTACTTTGATGGGCAGGTGACAGGTACTCGGGTACTCATATGGGCAGGTGACAGGTACTCGGGTACTTTGATGGGCAGGTGACAGATACTCTGATGGGCAGATGACAGGTACTTGGGTTCTCTGATGGGCAGGTGACAGGTACTCGGGTACCCTGATGGACAGGTGACAGGTAATCGGTATTTTATTGGGCAGGCGAGAGGTACTCGGGTACTTTGATGGGCAGGTGACAGGTAATCGGTACTTTGATGGGCAGGTGACAGGTAATCGGGTACTCATATGGGCAGGTGACAGGTACTTGGGTACTTTGATGGGCAGGTGACAGGTACTCTGATGGGCAGATGACAGGTACTCGGGTTCTCTGATGGGCAGGTGACAGGTGCTCGGGTACTTTGATGGGCAGGTGACAGGTACTCTGATGGGCAGATGACAGGTACTCAGGTTCTCCGATGGGCAGTTGACTGGTACTCGGGTACTCTGATGGGCAGGTGACAGGTACTCGGGTACTCTGATGGACAGGTGACAGGTAATCGGTACTTTGATAGGCAGGTGACAGGTACTCGGATACTCATATGGGCAGGTGACAGGTACTCGGGTACTTTGATGGGCAGGTGACAGGTACTGTGATGGGCAGATGACAGGTACTCGGGTTCTCTGATGGGCAGGTGACAGGTACTCGGGTACTCTGATGGGCAGGTGACAGGTACTCTGATGGGCAGATGACAGGTACTCAGGTTCTCTGATGGACAGGTGACAGGTACTCGGGTACTCTGATGGGCAGGTGACAGGTACTCGGGTACTCTGATGGACAGGTGACAGGTAATCGGTACTTTGATGGGCAGATGACAGGTACTCGGGTACTCATATGGGAAGGTGACAGGTTCTCGGGTACTTTGATGGGCAGGTGACAGGTACTCTGATGGGCAGATGACAGGTACTCGGGTTCTCTGATTGGCAGGTGACAGGTACTCGGGTACTCTGATGGACAGGTGACAGGTACTCGGGTACTCTGATGGGCTGTGACAGGTAGTTTGATGGGGTGGTGACAGGTACTCAGATGGGCAGGTGACAGGTACTCGAATACTCTGATGGACAGGTGACAGGTACTCGGGTACTCTGATGGGCTGTGACAGGTACTTTGATGGGGTGGTGACAGGTACTCTTTATTGGAAGGGGGGGCAATCAGTGTGCTTAGTGCTAACAGTAAGCGGTAACGATCGGTGTGTGAAGAGGAGAACCCGGTAACAGCTCGTTAGCGCGGATTCTCATCATTCTGTGACCGGCTGTGATTGGACACAGCCGGTCACGTGGTAAAGAGCCAATATCATTGGCTTTTTACCGTGATCGGGGTTGGGCTTTGTCCGAGGGACAAGCCTGCACCCCGATCGCCGCACTGCGCGCCCCCAGGGGCGAGCACGGCGCTCTGTGTGTGTTGTCTGTAGTGACCGGCTGTGATAGGACACAGCCGGTCACGTGGTAAAGAGACAATTTTATTGGCTCTTTACCCCGATCACGGAAGGCCGGAATCCCGAGGGACACGGCCGGTCCCCGATCGCTGCAATGCGGGCCCCTGGGAGCCCGCAAAGCAGCGAAAACAAGTGGACGTCATATGACGTCCACTTAGGGAGTGCACCTTGCCGACGTATAATTACTATAAGGAAGTGGTTAAAGCGGTGTTCCGGCCAAAATATTACTTTTTAGATAAAAATAGCCCTTTAATACTCGGGCTTAGTGTAAAGCTATGCTATATACAGTATGTCACAAAAGTGAGTACACCCCTCACATTTTTGTAAATATTTTATTCTATCTTTTCATGTGACAACACTCAAGAAATGACACTTCTACAATGTAAAGTAGTGAGTGCACAGCTTGTATAACAGTGTAAATAAGTGAAAATGTCCAAATTGGGCCCAAAGTGTCAATATTTTGTGTGGCCACCATTATTTTCCAACACTGCCTTAATCGTCTTGGGCATGAAGTTCACCAGAACTTCACAGGTTGCCACTGGAGTCCTCTTCCACTCCTCCATGATGACATCACAGAGCTGGTGGATGTTAGAGACCTTGCGCTCCTCCACCTTTCATTTGAGGATGCTCCACAGACGCAATATGTAGCTTGGCCAGGGTGTAATGGGCCAGCAGAAGTAAGTATAATTGCATAAGATGCTGTGTTACATTGAGGGAGCATTGAGGTACAGCCTGTAACACTTTCTCCCAATGATCCTCTACCAAAGGGCCAAGATCCCTCTCCCATCGCTCTCCCACCTTGAAGGGATATGAGGACAAAAAATTTGTTTAGTATCATCGCATAACACCTGGATATGAACCCCTTGGTAGCGGTCATGGGCGCCATCATGTTAAACACGGGTGGCGGGGACTGCGTCCAATCCAGTGCTGAGCCATGTATTGTTACTGTATGTTGAAGCTGGATGTAATGGAAGAGCATAGACCTGAGCAGGAAAAATCTTTCACTTAGTTCCTCAAAGGAGCTTAAAGACCTATTTCTAAAAATATGGTGCAGCTGTGTTATTCCCCATTTGCGCCACCTTGGGGTTTGCTGCAGTTTAGCCAACTCTGAATAGTGATGATTGTGCCAGATAGGGCTGTACCAGGTGAAGCCAGTGACTTGTTGGAGCTGCTTAACCTTGTATGTCCTGAATAAGGACATAAGTGGGTAAAACGCGGTTAGATTTGGCAAAGGCTGCAGTCTCCAAGCCAGTCAGGACATCAGACACCCCTGTCGTGTATAACAGTATAGCAGAGAGGAATCCAGGGCATCCCCATTTGTATCAGAGCCAATTACTATTCCCTTACATATGTGTGAAGCTAGGTAATACAGCCATGGGTTGGGCAACTACAGCCCCCCAGGGTCCTAGGGTACCTTATTATGCCACAACAAGCGTCTAAAAATAGAGTTTATTTCTCGGAAGACGTTCAGTGGTATGACTACAGGTGTGTTATGTAGGAAGTACACAGTGGTGTAGTGGATAGCACTTTCACCTAGCAGCCCATGGGTCGCTGGTTCATATCCCAACCACGACACTACCCGCCTGGAGTTTGCAGACTCTTCCTGTGCCTGCGTGGGTTTCCTCTGGGTACTCCGGTTTCCTCCCACACTCAAAAGACATGCTGGTAGGTTAATTGGATCCTGTCTAAATTGGCCCTAGTATGTGTATGTATGAATGTGAGTTAGGAACTTTAGATTGTAAGCTTCTTGAGAGTAGGGACTGATCTGAATGTACAATGTATATGTAAAAGCGCTGATGTCCCTGCATCTTCCCCTGTTAAAGATCCTTCAATATCCTATGTTCCCCCCAGGCCAAGAAAATCCAGTCCGATTTTCATGGTAGACCAGGGACGGGTTTAATAATGTGCACTCACTATTCACCCCCACTAAAATAATGACATTCGACGCCTTGTGCTCTTCTCATCATATCCGTTTGCGGGAACATTTTCGATACATGGAGCTGAGGCACTTCAACAACTCATTAAATCACACCCTCTTCCATATACTTTAACTCCCTTTGAAAGTCTATGTAGAACCAGACCCCATTCGCCGGGGTTGATTTCGCTGATATACTATGACATGATAAATTCCGTAGAGTCTGGCAGCCATGGCTCTCTCATGCTATGCCCCCCGGTTTGATAGCAACTTATTACAGCTTTAGGATTCCCCTTGGCACCCACCCTACAGACTCCTTTTCTTCTTCTCTTTTCCTTTCTTCTCTCCATTTTCTCATTTTATCTCTGTTCTTCTTTCGCACCTTCCTCTCATATTTTCGATCCTCCTTACTTTCTTCCCCTTTCTTTCCTTTTTTTCTTTTCCTACTCTACCTGGTTAATCTCTAGCTCTCTTTTTGCGCACAGAACTCAGATATATCCTGGATTACCAGGTATGTCCTGGGCGGGACAAATATATTTCTATTATGTTCTGACAGGCCCTCTCTCAATCTTGATCCTTCATATATTATCCCCATTGACAGGGGGTAGTTGGTTTATAGGTATCTCTGTCATCAAAGCTAATCCTGATAGTGGACAATTTTGCTTATACAATCAAATTAGTCCTAGGATTCCCTGGGTGGTTACACATGGGGGTTTTTGCTTTTCTATTTTTTTTCTTTCACTTTTTATTATATTATATTACACCCCAGGAGATATATAACTTGTGACTCACCTCCTCTTATAATACAGTATATGTTCTTTGCTCATCTTCCATATCATTATTCTAAAACTTTGTGAATATTCATTATATTATCTGAACATGTACAGTTACAAGCCTGAAACATTGTTTTTCATGCTTGTAAAACTTTTGTAAAAGAATATTTAAAAGCGCTGCGTAAATTGACTGCGCTATATAAGTACCTGAAATAAATAAAAAATAAGTACAAAAGCTGGGGCATAAAAATAATTTTTACCAAGTTCACCTTACCAGCCAAAGACAGCCAAAGCCTATTCCATATTTCAATTTTGTCCCTCAAGCGACTGAGCAGTGGGGTAATATTTAGGTGACAGATGTCCACTGGCTGCAGCGTGATCTGCATGCCCAAATATTTAAAGGAGGCGGTAACTTGTACGCGACATGAGGGAGTAATGACTTGCTGTGGGTTATCATCTAATAACATTAGCGCTGATTTATCCCAGTTAATAAGGAGACCAGAAACCCCCCCAAATTGAGAAATTGTGGATATAGCTGCTTCAAGAGATTGCAGGGTGTTTCCCAGTAATAACATTGTGTCATCAGCGTAAAGCATGACTTTCTCCTGTAGTTCACCATACTAAAATCCGACTATATCTGGGTTCTGTCTAATGAAGGCGGCCAGAGGTACAATCGCCAATGCAAACAGCAATGGGGATAGTGGGCACCCTTCCCTAGTGCCCCTGCCCAGCGAGAATATGTCTGAGATTCAGCCTGCTTCGCAAATAACCGCTACCGAGTGACTCTAGAGCGACTTGACCCATGAGGTAAAAACGGGGCCAAAGCCAAATTTAGCTAAGATAGCCCAAAGATAGGGCCATTCCACGCTGTCAAAGGCCTTGGCCGCGTCTAGGGACAGCAGAGCCCTGGTGCCCAAATTATCTGCCTTGACCTGAATATCGAGAAACATCCCCTGCAAATTTACAGCTGTAGACTTTTGGGGCACAAAACTGGTCCGGGTGGACTATGAAGGAAATGGCTTTATTAAGGCGTAGAGCCAACACCTTGGCTTTATTAAGGTGTAGAGCCAATATCTTGATGTCACTTTGGAGCAAAGATATCGGCCTATATGACCCTGGGTCTGTAGGATCCTTACCCTGCTCAAGCAAGAGGATAATATTCGCTTTCATCATAGAGGCTGGTAGAGTACCATTCTGCTTGGCAGTGTTCAACACTCTCAACAGGTACAGCATAATCTTTTCCCCTTATGGTTTGTATACCTCCACCAGGAGGCCATCATCACCCAGTGCCTTGCAGTTAGGGAAAGCAGTGACTGCGTGCTTCAACCCCTCCAGAGAGGAGAGTTAAGCATTCTCCTATTTTCAATTGACAGTTCCAGTAGGCGGATACCATTTAAGTATGTCCAGATATGCTGGGAGGAGCAAATCTGTTTGGATTGATACAGGGTAGAGTAAAAGGAGACATAATAGCTTCTGGGGTCACGACTAACCCAACTCTCCCGACTTGCAAGGCACCAATGGATCCCCAGATGTCTGAGCACTAGCAATCTTTGCCAATAATCTCCCTTTGTTCACCTTCCTCATAAAGCGCTAGTTTGGAAAAGAATCGGTTCTTGGCTGAGAAAGACACCACTCGTGCTGCCTGAGCAGATAGGCAGGACCCCCTAGCAGAGTCAGTGGGATCATTTATATATGCCTGCTCCAACTGGCGTACCTGTCTCGCTCCAGCTCAACGCGTAGACAATTTGTTTTCTGTTTGACACCATTCACTTGCTCTATAGGTATTCCCCGCAGGAATGCTTTCAAGGCATCCCAGCTTTGTAACATATGATCTTGGTCTTGATGGGCCACCAAAAAATCTGAAATGGAGCGGTGTACTACAACAGGAGAGGGAAATAGGTTAAGCAAAAATGCATTGAATTTGCATGGGGCATGTAACAGGGAGGTCATGGGCTTTACCGCCATATGAGCAACTAAGGGAGCATGGCCGATATGCCCCTGGAGAGGGGCATATATGATTGGGAGAAACATGGATATTTGCTTCTCGTGGGGATGTTGCACCTCCGCCAAAAAGTCTGGGTAAAAGGAGATTCTGGCTCCATTATATTTAATATTATGTCATTCACGTGCCATACACAGGACAGCCTCTCTGTAATTGAGCAGCTGGGCCAGCACAGGCCTGGGAGGGTTGCCCGGTGGTAAGGGTCTGGTCGGCGTGCGGTGGGCCCATTCCACCGAGAAGTGAGGTGTAAAGGCATCTTTGCTGAAGATGTTGAGAAGGCAGCTTTCCATAAACTGTGTAGGCCCTCTGTTTTTTCAGGGAGGCCTATGATACGGACGTTGTTCCGCTTCATGCGGTTTTCTAGGTCCTCCGCCCATAAGTTATTTGCGCCAGCTAGTCGTTCAGTCATTTGCGTGTCCCGCTTAAGGGTTGGTAACTTATCTTCCAGGTCACTGGTGCGACTTTCTGTGGCAGTCATTCGTTCTCAAATCTTCTGAAGGTCCTGCCTAATCAGTTTTCACCACATCTCACTGTCTTTTTCAGTGCTTCAGTGAACTTGGTGCTGCAGTATTATACACTGTATAAAATACATATTGGAGCATCTCCCAATTACTTACCTGAGCCACCTCTCTCTCCAGCGATGTCCACAAGTGTCTTAGCCATCCAGGACACTCCTCCTGATTGGCTGAGATGCAGCAGTGGTGCCATTGGTTGCCGCGGCTGTTGATCAAAGTCAGTCAGCCAATCAGGGAAGAGAGGGGACGGGGTCTGAATGGACACACGAAGCTCTCACTCAGCTCGGGTGCCCCTTGTAGCAAACTGCTGGCTGAGGGGGCACTCGATAGGAGGGAGTGACCAGTAGCAGCAAAGAGGGACCCGAGAAGAGGAGGATCTGGGCTGCTCTGTGCAAAACCAACTGCACAGAGGAGGTAAGTATAACATGTTTGTTATTAAAAAAACAAAAAACAAAACCAGCCTTTACAATCATAGAGATTCTATGAGCTACGAGACACCCATAGTACATGGTAGCATAAATATACAGTATACAGCATATATTCCAACACACCGTAGGATTATGTACTTTATATTAAAAAACACAATTTTCTTGCTGACAGATGCCTTTTTGTGGCTTATTTATACCTCATCAAGACACTCAAAAGTCTGGAGCCCTTCCATCGATCACTTTATTATTGAAAGGACTAAGTCATTCAGCTAAACATTACATTTTATTATTACTATTTGTGAGGCCATGTTATATCCTCTGCTGAAGATTAATATAACACGTAGCTATATCCCGAGGCCCCACTGCAGCCAAGAACGAATAAACCAGTGTGTTTCAATTTTTACCAAAGCCTCTGGTACTATCGCTTAGTTATTAATTCACAGTGGGGTCCATATTATTACCCATTTTGCATTAAGAAAACCCTTAGTGCCAATGAATGCCAATTGATTGCAAGAGAAAATAAGGTTCTGTTATACCCATGTGTTTTTTTTGGGGATATAAACTATTTATATGCTTATAATATGAAATAGAATGGTTTATCACAGTGCTGGATTCAGAAACTGGATATTGTGTACCAGAAAAGTGATGCAGTTAAAAGTGGTTTACGAATCTTTCCTTAAGGAAAACCATTTGTTGAAAACTGCATACATTTACAATAATGGCAAAATAAATTCTGCAATTTAATAATAATGGTAATAAAAATCCACTCTCTCTATTTCAGACTGGAGTCAGTGGTGATATTGAATTGATAGCATTGAGTTCAGCATCACACTTTTCAAAAACTGGAGCATGGTATGGATTCTGCTGAAGGAGAGTCAGAAAGAGATCAGCTTATGACCAATCCAATGACATCATGCTGCTGGAGGTGGTGGGACCCCATAGAAGGGTAGGTTATGTTCTCCTCCTTTCAACAGGTTATGGAGGCAGAGAGACCTGGGAGTGGACTGGGCTTTGATCTCCTCCCTCCAATAGTAACAAGCTACTGATAGGGGAGAGAACTTGAAGGAGGGTGGGTAATGTTCTCCTCCCTCCAATGGTAGCAAGCTGCTGGAGGTGGATAGACTATGGATAAGGCCAGGGTATGTTCTCTTTCCTCCAGTAACCGCAAACTGCTGGAGGTGGGGAGACCCCATAGGAGTGTAGGCTATGCTCTCCTCCCTCCAATGGCAGGGAGCTGCTGGAGGCAGAGAGACCTTGGAGAAGGCCAGGAAATGTTGCTCTCCCTCGAAGATAGGAAACTGATGGATATGGCAAGACCTTGGGTGTAGCCTGGTCATGTTCTCCTCCCTACAATGATGAAAGCTACTAGGGGAGTAGAGGCATTAGTGGAGGACAGGTCATGTTCTCCTCCCTCCAACTGTAGCAAGCTACTGATAGAAGAGAGGGTGGGTCATGATCTTCTACCTCCAATAGTAGCAAGCTGCCAGAGTTGGATATACTTTGGATGAGGCCAGGTTGTATTCTCTTTCCTCCAGTAACAGCAAACTGCTGGAGGTGGGGAGGCCCCATAGGAGGGTAGGTTATGCTCTACTCGCTCCAATGGCAGGAAGCTGCTGGAGGCAGAGAGCTGTAGCGAGTACCTTGCTAAGCTGGCCGCAGGCGGATTAAATCCACACAGAGGGAGAATGTTTCCCTCTCCTGAAACACACAGGCATCAGCCCTCTCTGCTCTTGCTCTCCTGTCTCTCTACTGGCATGGAGAGAGAGCCAATCAGCAGTAGCAGCAGCAGAGGATTATCGGATATGAAGTCCAATCACAAAGCGGTCTCACTGATGCAGGACTAAAAATCCCAGCCAGCACAGCAGAAAGAGAGGAGAATTGTGGGGGAGACTATAAATTAATCGGCAGAACAGGCCCAAGGGCTCTGGCTTCCTGGATCTCATCGCACGTGGGCACCATATTGCCGCTGTGAGAGGGGATTGCAGTCTATCTCTCTGTCTACAGCCTACAGATCCAGCTCCAGCCCAGAAGGAAGGGACGTTGCCTTTTTCCTGGAGGAAAGTCTGCAGCAGTGCTGAGTATTGTGGAACCGGCTGGTTCACTGAGACAGCAGGTCGACCACCATCTCTGTTCATCTGCAGCAAGGAGAATTGTCGATCGCCTTTCCCTGTGGGGGAACTGCTGAGCGCTGTCAGGATTTGGTGAGGGGGCTTTTGCCCACAGATTCTATTGTCTTTCATACAGATCACACTCTGGACACTGTGCACAGACAACTTATACCTGGGTCACATAGTGGATTGTTATAAGACCGAATAGTTACTTATTTTGTCTCGTCCATCACCACTTTACCACATTAAAGAGTTCTAGTTTATGAGCTCCAACTGCTGGTGAAGACAATAGCGAGGCCTTGCATTCTGAACACTACTGTCTAATCATTCTTAAAGGAGACACGTTACATATACCCATTCTGCTTTGCCCCTTAGTAGAATTTAAGCTACTATAGGCTGACCTGGGATTTCTCTTTAGTGTTGGTATCATTTACAGTAGCCATTAGTTCTTGAATAAGACATTTACTGATTATCTCTTACTGTGTATGTTGGTACTGTTTATTTGCTGGTTTCAATTTTTGTTTGAATACTTTAAGTATCATCTCAACTAAGTTCTGGTAGTTTGTTCAGACCTTAGCTGACTAATACTTCTTTAATTTGTCTTCTTGATCAAGTATCATTTATTGGTCTACTCCTCTAACCTTATTGCTAGGTGTGCCAGTAGGGGCTGAGACAATTCTTGGGGTTGAAGGGCAGAGTAACTGACTGAACAAACTTAAGCAGTTCCTTCGAGGGTATAGCTACAGAGACCTTGGAGAAGGCCAGGTTATGTTGCTCTCCCTCCAAAGGTAGGAAGCTGATGGATGTGGAGAGACTTTAGGTGAACCAAGGCGATGTTCTCCTTCCTACAAAGATGAAAGATGCTAGAGGAGTAGAGACTTTGGAGGAGGACGGGTCATGTTCTCCTCCCTCCAATGGTAGCAAGCTACTGATAGTGGAGAGAACTTGGAGGAGAGTGGGTCATGTTCTCCTCCCTCCAATGGTAGCAAGTTGCTGGAGGTGGATAGACTGTGGATGAGGCCAGGTTATGTTCTCTTTACTCCAGTAACAGAAAGCTGCTGTGCTGAAGGTGGGGGGTGGGGGCATAGGAGGGTAGATTGTGCTCTCCTTGCTTCAATGGTAGGGAGCTGCTGGAGGCAGAGAAACCTTGGAGAAGGCCAGGAAATGTTGCTCTCCCTCGAAAATAGGAAGCTGATGGAAGTAGAGAGACCTTGGGTGAGGCCTAGGTCATGTTCTCCTCCCTATAATGAGAGAATCTGCTAGAGGAGTAGAGAACTTGGAGGAGGATGGTCAGGTTCTCCTCCCCTGGAAGAGGAGAGAACTTGAGAGAGGCCAGGTTATGTTCTCCTCCATCAAATGTTAGCACGCTGCTGGAAGAGGAGAGACTTCTGAGAAGGGTGTGTGGGGAGGTGCAGTGTGGTGCAACAGCAGTAAACACTCAGTTGTAGCAACAGAACTGAACTGAAGTTTAAGTTGAGTAAAGCGCTACTACCTCATGGGAAAAAAGCCTGACCGGGCAAACTCACAGAATGATGCAGTGCATAGTACAACAGTAGGTCTTGGGTGCACCGACAACATCTGTCTTGAAGGGCAGAATGCGGCCTGGACAGTCCATATCCAAACGGGGAGGCTTCCAGGAAGATCGGTGTGTTCCTATGCATCTGGACTGGAACCTCTCCCCACCTCTACAGTAATTACTGGACCTGAAAGATGCGCAAACTGTCCCTACACTACCCACATGCGAAATGTGCACCAAGTCTGGAAGCCAGGGTGTGAAATAGACTCTGCCTGACCCAAGGTGGCTGTCACATGGGGCACCAGCATCCATTTGGATAGCTTCCCCAGTGGCCCAGGAAACCATAGAGGAACCATGTTCCTCCTGACATCCTCTCCCACTGCAATGCCGCTGTGGTTGAGCACCACCTGCAGTGGGGAAAGTAGACTGCACCTGCCTACAGGTGTGCTATGCATTGTTCCCTCGGGTATGCTCACCAAGAGGCTGTTGCTGCGCAGTGACAGAACTGTGTAAAGTAGCTTGCAATCTTTGGCTACTTGCTGCGCCATTTCCACAGTCTAGAAAGGGGTCAGGGTTGTTTGGTTTTGTGTTAATCTGTAAGCTGCTTTGGACTCCTTCCACTTCTCTTCATATGAGAGGAGCTTGCCTCTTTGTCAAGGTGAGTACCAGAGCAATTTGTATCAGTGTCGGATGTTCACTCCTGCACATTCAAGACTGAGAGGAGTAGTTATTATCATTAAATACCTTCTAAATTGGGAAACAGGAGCACCTTTGGCACTAAGTATACAGGGAAAGGACACATCTCTACCATGACCCCAGTTTCATAGACCATGAAATATTAATGTGGCAAAAATGATTGGTTAACCCCACAAGAGCAATTTCCACCACTATTATTCCTTTATACTGGCTTTCAAAATAATAAATGCAACAATGTAGAGGTTGGATGAAAGGCATATTTCTATGTAGCACTTTGGTTCATTAAGTACATTTTTATAGAGGTTTTAGAGGAAGTTAGGATTTGTTTCATTAACCCCTTGACGCTGACGTAACAAATATGCGGCCTCATTGGACTGGGCTTGTTTCCATGGGGCCGCATTTGTGCTGGGAGTACAAAGGGAGGATTGCAAGGGAAAAAGTGTGTGCAAAATAAATAAATAAATAAACAAATAATCATGAAATAAAAAATAAAGAAAAAATACCTAGATCAAGGTTTAATCAGTGACAGGGTTAGTGTTTGGGTCCGGTAAGGGTCAAAGGTCAAGGCGAGTATATTTTGGGCAGGATTTTTTTTTAACCACTTACCAACCGGAAGGTTTTGAAGCTTTAGGACCAGAGCACTTTTTGCGATTCGGCGCTGCGTCGCTTTGACTGACAATTGCGCGGTCGTGCGACGTTGTACCCAAACAAAATTTGCGTCCTTTTTTTCCCACAAATAGAGCTTTCTTTTGGTGGTATTTGATCGCCTCTGCATCATTTCTTATCGCCGCTATAAACAAAAGAAGAGTGACCATTTTGCAAAAAAACCCAAATTTCTTACTTTTTGCCAAAATTCAAATCCAAAAAAAATATATAAAAAAACTTTTTTTTCACCGTTTTTGGCCGAATTATATAATTCCTCATATTTGCGATAAAAAAAATTGCAATCGGCGTTTATTGATTGGTTTGCGCAAAAGTGGCCGCGTTTACGGATGGTGAGAATTCATTTCTGGGGTTTTTATTTATTTATTTATTTTTACTAGTAATGGCGGCGATCTGCGATTTTTAGCGTTAATGCGATATTGGGGGGGACATGTCGGAACATTTTGACACTTTTTTGGGACCAATGACATTTATTCAGCGATCAGAAATTTAAATGTCCACTGATTACTGTATAAATGTCATTGGCAGTGAAGGGGTTAACCTGCAGGGGGAGAGCTAGGGGTTAACTGTGTTCCCTGGGTGTGTTCTTACTGTGGGGGGGGGTTGGGCTAACATGGGCATGAGAGATCTAACTGATCCCAGTGACAGGGATCAGTAGATCTCTCATGCCCCACTGACAGGGCGGGGAACCGCCGTGTTTACATCGGCGGTTCCCCGTTCTTTCCCTGTAGCCGCTCATCGCGGCTCGCCGGCGGACATCGGGTCTGCCCGAGCCGCGGCCACACTCCCCCTGGTGGCCAAATGCGAATTGCCGCTTATTTACGGCGATTCGCGCAGAGCTCCTCGACTGCCGCCGTGAAAAGACGGCGCGCGGTCGGGAAGCTGTTAATTGGTATCAGTGTCAGTTTAGTGAGAAAAGAGAAACCCATGACCATTTACCTCCAAATGAAAGCCCAATGTATCCTAAAAAAAACTAGGTTTAATCCACCTGGATGCACAAAGTAGTTGTGATGATATGTACAAATTTACTAACCCATGTCAAAGTTGCAAAATTGTGCTTAGGCATTAATATTTATTCTACCCTTAGGTAGTTTATTTGTGTAGATCAGGTCTGCAATGCTTCTCCCATGGTCCCACAGCCAAGAATGTCACTGAAATGCCACATAGACAGTTGAAACTTCACCTTTTCTCCCTCTCCCTGGCTGCCAGTTAGAGGAAGAGGTGAGAGAGTGTGTAGGCAGGTGAAGTCTACTTTCACCACTGCAGGTGGCACTCCTCCATAGTGGCAATAGTTGCAAAGGAAGTCAAGAAGAACACAGTTCCTCTATGGTTTCATGGTCACTGGGGAAGCACCCAATTGGATGCTTCCGCCACATGTGACTTTGACAGCCATCTTGGGTCAGGCAGAGCCTTATTAAGGTGCTAGCTCCTAGGTTTGGTGCACTTCATGTGAGTTGGCATTGCAGGCAAAGGTTAGTACTGTTAGGGATAGTATTAGCAGTAAGGAAAGGCTCCTGTCGAGGAGGGGAAGAGTAGGGGCACAATGCCCAGCATGGATGGCACTCAGTGACAATTACAGATGCCACCCTAGACCACCAAAGAATCAGTGCTGCCTATCAGTGCCCACCGGTGCCACCTATCACTGCCCACCAGTGCCACCTATCAGTACCACCTATCAGTGCCACCTATCAGTGCCCATCAGTGCCACCTATCAGTGCTCACCAGTGCCGCCTATCACTGCCCATCAGTGCTGCTTATCAGTGCCCGTCAGTGCTGCGCATCAGTGCCACCTATCAGTGCCCGTCAGTGCTACTTATCAGTGCCGCCTATCAGTGCCCATCAGTGCTGCATATAAGTGCCTCATTATCAGTGCCCGACAGTTCCACCTCATCAGTGCCGCCTCATCAATGCCAATCAGTACTGCCTCATCAGTGCCCGTCAGTGTAGCCTCATCAATGCCCATCAGTGATGGAGAAAATGTACTTATTTACAAAGTTTTGTGACAGAAACAGAAAAAACTTTTTTTTTTTTCAAAATTTTGGGTCTTCCACCCGGCACTTCTCTTCCAGATTGCGCTGACTCAGAGTATTTAAGGAGGCCTTCCTCGTGCCAATCCTGCTTGGGGATTGGTCAGGGCTCCGTAGAACACTTCAGGTGGCTCCATCTATCTCCCAGCTCTCTGACCAGAAACCTTCCCCAAGTTTCTAGAAAGAAGTGGGAGGTTCTGGTGACCTCATCTGTCAAGTCCACTCAATCCTCCCTGAGCCACGCCTCCCGGCCCAAATCAAAAGATTCAGGCCTGCTCTTACACTCAGGCCTGACTAAATTTTACCTCACCTAGCAAACCCTGCTAGAAAAACGTACCTATACTATGGGGGCGCAACACTCACATCCTTGTGACAGCAATAGGCACGTGACAGGTACTCTTTATAGAGATGTAGGGCACTCTACCATTAGGTAGGTGCTGAGTGTTAGAATTTTTGGTAGGTGAGGTAAGTTTAGGCCTGATTGTTTTGATCCTGGACAGGGGAGTGGCTCAAGGAGAGGCTGGTGACTCACAGGCAGTGACATATCTTGGTTGCCTCCTCTTTGCTTCTAGAGGGTTCTAGAAGAAAGGATGGGGAAGAGACGTGGAGCTGCCTGGGGTGTTTGGGGAGCACTGACCAGTACCCAATTTGGATTGGCAGGGGGGCAGGCCTCCTGAAATACCTGGGAGGAGAGTTCGGTTGGAAGAACTGAGAGATGGAGCACTAGTTGGTTGGGGGGTGACCTTGGGTCTAGAGGCTCGGGAGTGGAAGGGACCCCTCAGTACATCCCATTGTCCTAACCAAGGAGCAGGAGATAGCAATGGAGTGGTGCTTCCGGGCAAGTCTCCAGGAGGGATCCACCAGGTGTTGGTGAGTGACGCACACTCAGGGAAGCTGGAAGAGGAACACTGAAGCAAATTGGGAAGTGAGAGAGACAGTCTGAGAAGGGTGCAAGCGCCAGTTGGGACTGTGGTGTCACCGGGCAGTGGAGTTCAGTCGCTGCAGCTGGCAGCACCTAATTAAGGGACTAGCTAGAAGCAGTAGTCCGCCGAGGCTAGCTAGCACATTTGTACTTTGCTACAACTGAGGGGTCCGCAACCCCTTGCCTGTAATGGGCGGTTCACTGAGGCCTGACCAGAGTCAGAGGCAGGTCTCACCACATGCTAGCTAGGCCTGGAAAAGTGTTGTGCAGAAGAGAGAGAAAGGAGAAGTAACTGCAAGCAAGACTGTGCTGGAGGAGGAAAGTCGTGTATATACAGGGTTGTATATAGAGTGGTCCCTTTCAAGAACTGTTCAATTCCTTGGGCATCCCATAAATATCCTATATCCCATACAAGTTAAATCCCCTAAAAAAAAAAAAAAAGCACAAAGAACTGGCCTGTTCTTCTTGACTCCGGATAAAAGAAAACAGTGTGACTGGAGGCAGAATGACAAGTGAACCACTACTTCCGGCAACCCCTACGGAGGCATTGTTACAGAGAGACTGGGGGTCTATAAACCAAAATCCCAAGGACCCAAAATCCTAAAACGGTACTGGGGCAGGCATCATCCTAGCACAACCACCAAGTCACTGGACATGAAGTGGTCAATTGGGTGGCCGCGAGGCCTAATCAAAGAGCTGCCTCTGCCCTTCTGCCTGGGGGCGGTGCTGCACCCCTGAAAAATGATGCCCAGGGCAAATGCTGCCTTGCAGTAGATACGCCCCTGCCGCTGGGGGTTCCTGGCTCCTCTTCTCAGTTTGGAAGCCTCTTGGCTATGGCTCCCGCTGCCGCAATAAAGCCTGTGAGAGTGGGGAAAGCTATTACAGATGGGCACATTGCTGGATCGCGTAAGGACTTAGGTAAGTACAAGGGGGGTGATGGGGCAATATTACTATCTAAACATTTTTTACCTAAACCGCTTCAGCTACAGAAGATTTACCCCCTTAATGACCAGGCCATTTTTTGCGATACGGCACTGCATTATTTTAACCAGCAATTGCGCGGTCGTGCAATGCTGTGCCCAAATAAAGTTGATGTCCTTTTTTCACACAAATAGAGCTTTCTTTTGGTGGTATTTGATCACCTCTGCGGTTTTTATTTTTTGCGCTATAAACAAAAAAAGACTGACAATTTTGAAAAAAAAAGCAACAGTGTTTTTTACTTTCTGCTATAAAACATATCCAATAAAAAATGTAAAACATCTAATTTCTTCATCAATTTAGGCCAAGGTGTATTCTGCTACATATTTTTGGTAAAAAAATCCCAATAAGCGTATATTGATTGGTTTGTGAAATAGTTATACTGTCTACAAACTATAGCAGTGTTCCCCAACCCAGTCCTCAAGGCCCACCAACAGGTCATGTTTTCAGGATTTCCCTCAGATGAATCAGCTGTGGTAATTACTAAGGCAGTGAAACTGATCAACTCACCTGTGCAAAATAATGGAAATCCTGAAAACATGACCTGTTGTTGGGCCTTGAGGACAGGGTTGGAGAACACTGAACTATAGGATATTTTTATGGAATTTTTATTTATTTATTTATTATTTAGTAATAACTTATAGTGGGGATGCGATATTGCGGCGGATAAATTGGACACTAACGGACACTTTTTTTGGAACCAGTGACTCTAAGGGCCAGTTCACACATAGTCGACTTACACTCCGACATGTGTCGCCCCAAGTCGCTTGACATCAGAAATCCCATTGAAGGGAATGGCAGCACTTCAAAAAAGGTTCCTGTACTACTTCAAGGCAACTTCTATCTGCCCATAGAATTCAATGGAAGTCGCCTCCCCTATCTCAGATCCCCTATCTATATTGAAGTAACTTTACAGGAAAAAGAAAAATAATTTACCCAGTGAATTTATAGGCAACCCCCTCCCTCTCTTCTCTGATTGGCCACAGGCAAAGTCACCTGGCATGGAGTCGTGTTGTAAGTCGCCCAAAAGTCACCTTGAAGTTGCTTTCAAATCGCCTAGCAAAGTTGCCCCTGAAGTCGAATCGCCTATGTGTGAACTGGCCCTAATACAGTGATTAGTGCTAAAAATATGCACTGTCACTGTACTAATGACACTGGCAGGAGAGGAGTTAACATCAGGGGAGATCAAAGGGTTCACAAACAAATAAAAACTCCTTCCTGTACTTGGAGGTAAGGCCAATATGTATTCTTATTATATGTATGACTCTGGGTAATGCGTTGCCTTGCTGCCACTGATGAACTAGGGGAAGTCCGGAGACACTGTAGCAAAGATAAAGAAACAATGGTGCACTGGCCTAGCGCATTATCCTCAGATAAAATTATTTTATTAAAAAGTTAAAAACATACTCACAAGCCAGCTGTAAAAACAAGCGTGTCAAACATTTGTGGACTCCTTCCAATCCGTAACTGTATACATTATGCGGTTGGCCTCTCACACAAAGATGGAAATCTAACGCGTTTCAAGGTATCAACCTCTTCATCACGAGATCAAAGGGTTATATGTGTTCCTATGAAGTGCTTTCTAACTGTGTGGGAGGTGCTTGTACTGTGGGAAGACAGAGATCCGTGTTTCTGCTTAGCAGAAACACAAGATCACTGCCTTCCCTTGTCACAGAATGGCAATCTGGCTTATTTCTGCCTGTGCCTAGAGCGATCGGCGGGTCCTGGCGGACATCCCGTCCATCAGACCCGCTGACTGGCTCCCGCTGTGTTCAATCACAGTGGGCATTTGTGCCCCTGCAGAATCACATACCTGTATCTGATTCTGTGCACAGGAGCCACCACCCCGCAGTAAATGTATGCAGGGCAGTCAGTAAGAGGTTAATGCAGGGAATGCATTAAGGTAACACAATGTATAGGATTTAGAACCCCTTCAATACATTCTATGTGCTCATAGTTGTACTGCTAATGGCAAATAAACTCATGAATGATTATATCCTGCCTTTATAAGAACAACTATGAGTGCAAATATGCATTGTTCACTTACAAGATGGTTGTCTAATGCTTGTGAACAAGACGCCTAATGTGGAAAAGGTTGGTGACCCCTGTTATAGAGATATGCATTAAAAATAAGCAAGCAGAACATAAATACCGAACGCGTGACATTTCAGGGCACTGTAAATGCAGCATGGAAGAAGTGTTTTGACAAGAAGCTTTCTCCCACTCAACACATAAAATCCATGAATTTAAGCCACCTAGAGATTACCAATTCCACCAATGAATCACACAAGATCCAGCTGCCAATCAACCTCTTACAAAAAATATGCTAATATGCAGAAGATGTGCTTAGACATCTCTTCCCCTGGAGGAACATTATAAAAATAACGGTTTTGTTTGGATATATACACTATATTACCAAAAGTATTGGGGCGCCTGCCTTTACACGCACATGAACTTTAATGGCATCCTAGTCTTAGTCCGTAGGGTTCAATATTGAGTTGACCCCCCCTTTGCAGCTATAACAGCTTCAGCTCTTCTGGGAAGGCTGTCCACAAGGTTTAGGAGTGTCTATGGGAATGTTTGATCATTCTTCCAGAAGTACATTTGTGAGGTTAGGCACTGATGTTGGATGAGAAGGCCTGGCTCGCAGTCTCCGCTCTAATTCATCACCATGAGGTTAGGACTCTGTGTAGGCCAGTCAAGTTCCTCCGCCATGTCTTTATGGACCTTGTTTTGTGCACTGGTCCAAATCATTTGGTGGAGAGGGGATTATGGTGTGGGGCTGTTTTTCAGGGGTTGGGCTTGGCCCCTTAGTTCCAGTGAAGGGAACTCTTAAGGCGTCAGCATACCAAGACAGTTTGGACAAATTCATGCTCCCAATGTTGTGGGAACAGTTAGGCGATGGCCCCTTCCTGCTCCTACATGACTGCACACCAGTGCACAAAGCAAGGTCCATAAAGACATAGATGAGCGAGTTGGAGGAACGTTACTGGCCTGCACAGAGTCCTGAATTTGGGATGAATTAGAGCGGAGACTGCGAGCCAGGTTTTCTCATCTAGCATATTTGACCATTCTTGCAGAAGCGCATTTGTGAGGTCAGGCACTGATGTTGGATGAGAAGGCTTGGTTTGTAGTCTGCCGAGTAAATTGATACCCAACATGTCATGCTTTAAAATTGCGCCTGCTCGTGGAATGGCAACAAACTTTGCAACCTAAAAACCTCCATTGGCGATGTTTAAAAATTTCTACAGGTTACCAGCTTTGAGTTACAGAGGATGTCTAGTGCTAGAATTATTGCTCTCGCTCTCACGATTGAAGCTATAACATATTTACAGTTAATTACAAAAAAAAAAAAAAAAAAAATAACAGTTAAAAAAAAAAAAATGTCAACTTTAAGAACATTGGGTGGAAGTGACTTGTGACGCCACTTCTGCCCTGCAATGTTATGGAGCTGAGTGGGAGGCATCTTCCGCTCACTCGGCTTCCTATGCAGGGGGGGAGAGGAACCGATCATCTCTGCTGCTGCCGGCGGTCAGGTAAGTGGCGGAGATGACGGGAAAGTGGCGAGAGGGAGTGGGCACCTCTCCTGCCACCAATAAAAGTGATCTCGTGACGAATCCGCCGCTAAGACCACTTTTATCTTGGAGAGAATCGCCGGTGGAAAAAAAATGATATCTGAATGGTGCCTGTAGCTGAAGGCACCATTCAGATATCTCCACTCAAATCAGCGACGTCATTTGACTGCATCCCGGGGTGAAGTGGTTAATAATTGGAATTCAATTTTACATAGGAGAATATTGTCCATTAGAAAAAGTTTATGATTGTAATAATCACATCTCCAGGTCCAGGAGGCAGGACTTCATATGACAGTGGCTGCGCCAGGTAAGTGGGAGATCTCCGCTCTGTGTAACCCTGCGGCTCTCCTCTCTCTGCATTGCAGGCTGCATTGGATAGGCACCGGTGAGGCTGCATTGATGGGCACTGATCAGGCTGCACTGATCAGGCTGTGCTGATGGGCAATGATCAGGTTGCATTGATGGGCACTGATCAGGTTGCAATTATTGCCACTGATCAGGCTGTGCTGATGGGCACTGGCGAGGCTGCATTGATGGGCACTGATCAGGTTGCATTTGATAGGCACTGGTGAGGCTGCATTGATGGGCACTGGTGCGGCTGCATTGATGGACACTGATCAGGCTACACTGATGGACAATGGTGCGGCTGCATTGATGGACACTGATCAGGCCACACTGATGGACACTGGTGAGGCTGCATTGACAGGCACTGATGAGGCTGCATTGATGGGCACCGATGAGGATGAGGCTGCATTGATGGGCACTGGTGAGGTTTCATTGATGGTCACTGATGAGGCTGCATTGATGGGCACTGATGAGGCTGCATTAATGGGCACTGATGAGGCTGCACTGATGGGCACTGGTGAGGCTGCATTGGTGGGCACGGATGAGCCACATCAATGCATTATTTTTTGTTAATCCTCCTTTGTTGCTATTAACATTAAATGATGTTACCACATTGTATCATATTTGTCTTGCTTCATAACATCAATATATGTTCTAAAACCAGATGGGCATGGATGGTGAGCTGATTCGGTGGTTCAATGGGCCACTTCACTGGACTTGCCCCCCAGGCCTAAGGCTGCCAGCCCTCCCCTGCTGGACGTGGTGGTGTAACGGTGTGGGGGATATTTTCTTGGCACACTTTGGGCCCCTTAGTATCTACTGAGCATTGTTTAAACCCCACGGCCTACCTGAGTATTGTTGCTGACCATGTCCATCCCTTTATGGCTACAGTGCCCCCATCTTCTGATGGCTCCTTCCAGCAGGATAATGCACCATGTCACAAAGCTCCAATCATCTCACCACTGGACAGTGAGGTCACTGCACTCCAATGGCCTCCACACTCCCCACATCTCATCCAATAGAGCTCCTTTGGATGTGGTGGAACGGAAGATTCGCATCATTGATGTGCAGCCGACAAATCTGCAGCAACTGTGTGATGCTATCATGTCACTATGGACCAAAATCTCTGAGGAACATTTCCTACACCTTGTTGAATCTATGCCATGAAGAATTAAGACAGTTTCTCAAAGGCAAAAGGGGATCCAACCCAGTATTAGAAAGTTAACAAGGCATACCTAATAAAGTGGCTGGTTAGTGTTATATAGTGCATTTTTGTAAAATAATTACAAGGTGGCAATAATATGGAAACGCCCATTTTATTTTGACCAATTTGTATTGAAAAGAGGCTTTGTCCAATATAGCCATAGTGAGGTTTGGCCATTCCTCTATTTACACACATATGTGACCCAAAGTGAGGCTTGGTTGGCAATGGCATTTATAAGGAGTGATGTTGCAGCATGGCATCTATGACCCGAAAGATATCACGTGTGACAAAACACGTAGGGCGGTACTATGTGCTAATTTCATTGTGCAACCAGAAGTGACCTCAAAGCTTTATATGTTTGGCCAGCTTCAGTATTATCTGTAAGTATATATTATCTGTAAGTATAATCCTATTTTATTAAAGGGTAATTTGGAGATTTTACACTATGTGGACTGCATATTCTTTTTCTTTTTGAGTGAAATTGCTCGGCGGTTTGAGATGGCGATGTTTATTTAACCACTTGCCAACCAGCCGCTGTCATTATACGGTAGGTCGACTTTCTTGCGTGAACCGACGTACCTCTACGTTCGTCTACTCATGTGGGATTGCGCGTGCGCCTGTGGGAGTGTGCCCGCGGGTCACACGGGCTCGATGTCCGCCGGCGAGTGCAGGTAAGAATTTACCTATATATGTTCCCATTTGTCTACATACAGCTGATTAGAATCAGATGAATGTCCTGTGGAAGCTCCTGGTTCTTCTGGTTCACCTACACTCTCTGCTTTGAACTCCTCCTGGGAGATCGTGGAGATGCCCGCTCCCCCTTGTGGGTCCAGTGGATTGGTCGGCTGATTGTTGTCGGTTGTACCGGAACCTGTCTATGGTGGCTACCTCTTGGGTTCATCCCGCACAAGCTCGATTGATTTGCTGGCCATAAGGTCATGTGAATCCAACCTTTCTGGTAAGCAGTTCATCTTGGCATTTCCTGTCGGTGGTGGCACTGGGGAATCACGGAAGTTGGACTCACCTTTTCTCACTGGACTTGCTATTTTGGAATTCTTTCACTTTTGGGACTTTTACTAGAGACTCTGTTTCTTGTTTATTTTTATTTGTTTATACACATTTTTTATGTATTTTTATATATCTTTTATGTATTTACACAAAGTATTATCAAGTCGTTTGAGGTTTAATTATTAGTTTTATCACCATATCCATGGGGGTATGATCACCTCGCCCCCTGTGGTAATATTGATTTAATATTTGTTTTGGTAACATATTTTTTAGTGCAGCACCTTTTATGTTTTTTTTTCATTTAGGGTCCTTTCACACGAGTGGACTGTTCAGGAACGGACGCTCCATTGTCCTCTATGGAGCGACAGATGTCAGCGCTCGGATCCGCTAAACACAGACGGATGGAAACCCTATTTTCCATCCGTCTAGCGGATCTGATCGGATGAACACAGACAGACGGTCCGTGTTCATCCGATCCCCCATAGAGGAGAGCGGAGCTCTGACAGGTCCGTTTCTGCACTCCGTGCAGAGACTGCCCTGTCATCCGCCGACTCAGCGGGGACCAACAGATGGATCCCCGCTGAGCGGCGGAGCCCATCAAAATGGGCTCCGCTCGTATAAAAGGAGCCTTAAGTAGAAAGACACTGTATACAGAGGTCATTGGCCTTTCACCCTGCTGAGGAAAATCTTGCATTCTTCACTTAATGATCCGGGTCAGGTATGTTATTTGGGTCTACTATCCAGGAATTTAAGTGCACCAACGAGAGCGGCTAGCTGAAGATGCCAAGACGTATTTAACTTTAAAGGGACTGAAGTTACTATTGCCATACAGCCTCGCACACACATATCCAGGGCTCTGTATATGCAGTGGGTGTGTGAGACAGTCTATCCAGGAAGTTAAGCTATTACTGTTGATTTGATTACAGTATTTGTTATTGGGCTTGTGGTGCCAGGAGACAGAAGAGAGGGATCTGACATAGAGAGGGTCAGCGTTCTACTCTCCTCCTGCCTGGACTCATAGAGCCAAACTTGAGTAAAGGTAACCAGTCGGGTACAGATTGCCATTTTTGTGACTTTATTGTTATTAGAGGGTTTTCTCTGCTCTTGGGGTTATTCTAAGGTTCTGAAAGCAGCCTAAATGTACTATTGAGCTATATTGCTCATAACTTCAGTTAAAGCGGAGTTCCACCCAAAAGTGGAACTTCCGCTGGTTGGATTCCTCTTCCCCCCTCTGTTGTCACATTTGGCACCTTTTGGGGGGGAGGGGGAAGAGGACACCTGTCTTTAGACAGGTGCCCTTTTCCACACATCTGGGAGCTCGGGCCGGCGGCCGCTGACGTCAGCAGCCCGGCTCCCTCCTCGCTCTGCTACTGACCGCCTGGCCAAAAGCAGAGCCTCGTGCATGCGCAGTAGGGCGCCCGGCATGAAGCTGTAATGCTACACGTCCGGTTTCCCTTACCCGCAATGGATGCGGCTGCACTCGACCCCCGATCCGAAAATCGGCGGCGGGTGCCAAAATTGCTGGACTCCAGGACAGGTGAGTGTCCTATTATTAAATGTCAGCAGCTACTGTATATGCAGCTGCTGACTTTTAATTTTTTCAGCTCTGGGCGGACCTCCGCTTTAATGTTCTTCTATTGTATTCCTTGAACATATTGCCAATAGTTATTCCACAGAAATACTACAGGAAAGACAATTTCTGTGTATTATAATGTGTTTCTCATTGATTCTTGCACTCACACTATTGCCAGGTGTGCCAGAGGGGACTGAGGCTGTTATTGGGGTTGAGAGGCAGAGTAACCAACTGAACATATTAAAGCAGCTCCTACGGGGGTAGCGCCACATAAACAAGGCGGATCCCCGTTCTGACAGGGGACATGTCTGAGATCTGCTGTTCCCAGCGATCTCTGTCTTGTCCCTGGCAGCCCATCCCCCCTACAGTTAGAACACACCCAGGGAACACAGTTAACCCCTTGATCGCCCCCTAGTGTTTACCTCCTTCCCTGCCAATGTCATTTATACATTGATCAGTGCATTTTTATAGCACTGATCAATATAATAATGT
This sequence comes from Glandirana rugosa, assembly GCA_018402905.1. Lineage (NCBI taxonomy): Eukaryota > Metazoa > Chordata > Amphibia > Anura > Ranidae > Glandirana > Glandirana rugosa. The sequence continues at coordinate 74,325 of BLSH010231587.1, forward strand.
CACTGGCCCCCAAAAAGTGTAATTTGGGGTCAGATTTGTCCGCCGCAATGTCGCAGTGCCGCTAAAAATCACAGATCGCCATTACTAGTAAAAAAAATAAATAAATAAAAGTCCATAAATCTATTCCCGTAGTTTGTAGACGCGACAGCTTTTGTGCAAACTAATCAATATACGCCTATTGCGATTTTGTTTTTACCAAAAATATGTAGAAAAATACACATTGGCCTAAACTGATGAAAAAACTTGTTTTTTCATTTTTTTTTTGGATATGTATTATCACAGAAAGTAAAACAAATAGGTTTTTTTCCAAAATTGTTGGTGTTTTTTTTTTGTTTATAGCACAAAAAATAAAAACAGCAGAGGATACCATCAAAAGAAACCTCTATTTGTGGGTAAAAAAAGGACGTCAATTTTGTTTGTGTACAACGTTGCACGACTGCGCAATTGTCAGTTAAAGTGACGCAGTGCCACATCGCAAATGGCCTGGTCAGGAAGGGGGTAAATCCTTCCGGGGCTGAAGTGGTTAATTGGGCTACTTTGTGAGACTCTGTGACCGGAAAGAGATCAGATGGACAAGGAGTAATTTTTTATATGCCTCATATGACCGCTCTTTCACCAGAGGATCGTATTCGTCTGGTAAGTCTGCAATCTGGACATACAGGGCGGAGGTGTCTGATCTGGTGTGGCACACTCAGTGAATATTATCCAGGTGGATCTATTCTTCACATTCATGAAAATTGTGGACTTTTATACTACTTTTTGGGGACTTTTTTGTTCACTTATTTATAAGAGTGTATTTACATAAGCACACCACGTTTATTTACCAATGTAGGCAGGCAGTATGGCAGATTTGATTTACCAGATCAACGAGTTTGTCAATTGTGGGTGCAATGTTCTGCAGGCTCATCGCAAAAAAATAATAAATGAACATAATTTTTCCTGCAAAATTTATGTGCATTTATTATTTTTTTCAAAATGGGGAACTTAGCCTTTAAATGTATTTACTGTGGATTAGAGCTGCATGATTCTGGCCAAAATGAGGATCACAATTGTTTTGCTCAGGATAAAGATCACGATTCTCGCGGCGTAACATCATCTTTCATATTATACAAAAAAATTGGGCTAACTTCACTGTTTTTTTTTTTTGAAAGTATAATTTTTCCCCAAAAATTGCGTTTGAAAGACCGCTGCACAAATACCGTGTGACATAAAATATTGCAACGATCCCCATTTTATTCTGTAGGGTCTCTGCTAAAAAAATATATATAATGTTTGGGGGTTCTAAGTAGTTATCTAGCAAAAAAAAATAATGATTTTAACTTGAAATCAACAAGTGCCAGAAAAAGGTTTGGTGTTTAAGTGGTTAAACTGACCTAATTTTACAGACTTCCTTTGATCTAGAACAGAACATTGCAATGTTTATAGTTAACATTGAAGAATGTTTTGAAACTGGCAGACTGCCAGGCTCTGCATTTGTCACATAGCATCGAGGAAGTGACAGGTTGAGATTGTCAGGGGGGTTGAATCGAGATCGTGATCTTTTAACGATTAATCGTGCAGCTCTACTGTGGATTGACTCCTTTGCTGGAAGTCTTTTACATCCACTACTTTTTCAGTAGAGAAATACATTCTAAGGTTAGTTTCAAATGATAGGTTTAGAGTTAAAACAGAACTTCACCTCTAAAGCAAAGTTCGGCTTTTCTGCCCACCCTCCCCTCCGCTGCCAGCTATGAACTTACTGTCTGTAAAGGGTAAGTTCACCTTTACAGAAAATCTGAAGGTGAACTTACACTGGACCCCCTCCCCGTTCCCCGCTGTCAGGTACCAGGGGATGCATTAAGGTAAAAAACCTTAAGGCTTTTCAACCACTTATGTAAGACATTGCTTTGCAAAGACAGTTCTTCTATGTTTGCAGTTCTTCAGTGAAGACTCTCTAAGTGGTGCATTGCCTGGCACATCTAAAGAACAGAGCTTGTAACAGGGGGGCTGCAGGTTAGGGGAGATACAATACATTTTATCCCAGCATGTAGTTTGCTGTCTAGTGTACGCTTTAATGCCATTGCTAGGGGCAACCGTACATGTTTCATTGCTTAATGCAGCCAATCAGCCAGGAAATGGGTGAGTGGTGTAGGGTAATGGTTACTCCAGTAGTTAAGGGGGTTAAGTGCACCTTCACTTGTGGCTGGTTCCCCCCATACTGGCAACAGACCCATGGTACAGTGTACCTAGGGACCTACCCTGGGAGTCAAGGTAAATATTTTGTGTAGAGGGGGCCCCTGAGAGAGAGAGAGCAAGCACAGAGTGAGGTTCATTTTCTGTATCCATGGGTAACTGTGGACATATCACTGGGAGTGAGGTGACAGGTATTGCTGAGTAAGTGGATGCCGGTGCAAGCTCTGTGGTACCTGTTCCTAAATGCTGCCCACCTGGGAGTTGGTGTTTAACTGTAGTAGTGTCTGGAGTACTTAGTGTTAACAGTACAGCAAGTTAGCCTTGGGTTGCTAGAGCAGCCTTTTTGAACCAGGGTGCCTTGAGGTTTTCTACAGGGGTGCCTGTACGGCATTAAATGCATGCAGTATGCAAAATGCATAGAAATTGCTCATAAATTGTATACAATATACAAATCTGCCTTTTAGTTACACAAAACCACAAGTTTTCATTGTGCCCCATTCCAGCCTTCTAGATGTCGAGGGCCTAACGACCAATGGCATCATGAATTGATAAGGAGGATGTCAGTCACCTGCATAACATCCTTGTTTTACCCTCCCCTGCCCCACTCCATCAGGGTTGGGGTCACATTAGAGTGATGGAGAAAAACTGAGGGAGAGGAGAAACATTGGAATACTAGTCAGTGCCAGTTTGCAAAAGTGCACTTGCTTTGGAAGAATAAATCACCTCTAGCATTGGGTGTCCTACGTGTGTGGATGTTGCTGCATTATGTAAAACTATTATAATAGTTTTTACATTTTAGAATGGGGTGCTTCTGCCTCAAGACTGTCCATAATTTTTAAAGGTTGCCTTGACTGAAAAAAGGTTGAGAAACACTGTTCTAGAGGGTTTACTGTTGATTGTGACTCGCTTCTAAGTCTGGAAATTCTGCTTTAGTGCTGATTCCACATGACCGCAAACTCCTACCTAGAACCTAGCCAATTAGAAGGTGTAGTTCTTAGTGGCCCCCGCTATGGCTACTAAGCCCTGCCCACATGCTCATTAACCTGGAAAACGCAACTAGCTTCTGATGACAGAGGTGGACCAAGATGGCGGCATGAGACCCCAGGCTGTGGCACCTGATCAACAGATTGCAGCAGGATTACACTTGATTCTCTTAGGCAGGTAAGTATCTCGACAAAGGACAACCTGTGCAACAGGCAAGGGAGGGGGAGGGCATAAGAAAAACAGAGGGGCAAGTGAAGTCTCTGTTTATCCCTTGTAATGTAGTGGATCACCCTGTGCACGGTAAGGATTAAATACTTGTTTTGTTTAGGGGTAGAAATACTAAACTCATGTCTTGGTACCCTGAAGCTGGCACTCTGCTTGGCTCCTAGACTCTCAGGCCAGGTTCACATATGTCCAGCCACGGTTCCTAGCCTGGGGTCCAGTGCGTTTCTATCCACTGGTTCAGATGCATTTGAAGTCCAAATTTTTTGCCTGAATTCGCACCTGAACCAGACACAAACATGTACAGGACCCATAGGTGTACGCAGCCTATTGTATTAGGGTGTGCACCCCAAATGTATTAAAACATGGATGGTGGTAGTAGGGCAGTGGATGGTTTCAGTAGAGAAGTGGACTTGTCAGAAGTGCAGGCGTTGGTGTAAGTAGGGCAGTGGACAGTGTCAGTAGTTTTTTATTTTTATTATTTTTTTATTATTTTTAAAAAATTTGTTAGGAGCCCTATTGGGGGCTTTGGTGAATTATCAGCAAGAGTAATCTGCACTACATGGGGTGACTAGGGTGTGCCCGGGCACACCTGGCACACCTCCTGCGCACGCCTATGACAGGACCCTTTTCGATTGCAGACCGCAGCCGCCCCGGACGTGTGAACCAGCTCCATTGAGAGCCGGTCATATTCGCATGTCATGTGAATTGGTTGTAGAGAAAACCAATTCGCACATAAGTGAACTCAGCCTCAGGTATGTGGATGGACTCTTGACACTCTATCCTACAATGCAAGATCATTGGTCCTGGATTGTATGTAATGCTAGCCCCGTGGTTGCGGCATAGTATTCCCATTCAAAAACCACCACAGATCACTCTTCACAGAGCAGCACAAAAGTAAACGAGCTCCAAGGGTTAACTTTTGTTTTCCCTGGAGTTTGGCCTTAATTAGGCACCCTTTTCCCTCTTACGCACAGGTTTATTTGCATAACTAGGTAAAAAACGAATTCCCAGGCAGATTTAAAATCGGGTGCTTGCATTAAAGTACTGTGCACCCATCTGTCTCTACGATCACACAGATGCCAGAAAAGTTGGGTTTGAGATTTCTCTGAGATGTAATCCAGGCTGCAAACAGTGACAGCTGAAAGGGGATTGATTAGGAGCCCATCTGTAACCCCTTCCTCTCCGGGGCTTTTGAATGACAAGGTTTAAGATTTTGTGCAGAGGCTACATCGCAGATTTTTACTAACTCACAATTCAAAATCCACACGTGATTAATCATTAAAAGAAGCAACTGATCATCGCTGACTGATGGAACAAATGACTCCCAATGGTGTAGTGATGGCTGTACTCTTAAGGACAAGCAATCAATTAATCACAGATTTCACCAGTTCAAACATGAAAAGGATTGTGTTAAAGTAAAACTCCAATTATTATAATTATTTTAATTGCAAATCTCCATTTACCCTCTACACAATTCAGTGCTCACCCCAACCTTTTCCTAAGTCCAGTGCCATCCCTCTAACTTTCTCCTTTCTCCAGTGCCATTCCCAGCTTTCTCCTTGATCCAGTGCCATTCCTGACTTACTGCTTGGTCCAGTACCATCCCAAACTTTCTCCTCGGTCCAGTGTCATCCCTGACTTTCTCCTTTGCCCAGTGCCATCGCTAACTTTCTGCTTGGTCCAGTAACATATCCAACTTTCTCCTCTGTCCAGTGGCATCCCAGAACTTCCTCTTTAGTCTAGCACAATCTCTGGCTTTCTGCTTGATCAAGCACCATCTCTGACCATGTCCTCAGTCCAGCACCATCCCCGACTTTTTCCTCAGTCCAGTGCCATCACTGACTTCCTCTTTGATCCAGCATCATCTCAAATGTTATGCTTGGCCCCAGTACCATCTCTGACTTCCTCCCCAGTCCAGTGATATCTACGACTTTCTCCTTGGTTCAGCACTATCCCTGGCTTTCCCCCTGGTCCAACACCATCCCCAGCTTTCACCTCAGTCCAGCCCCATCCCCAGCTTTCTCCTCAGTGAAGCCCCATAGCTGACTTTCACCTCAGTCCAGACCCATCCTCAACTTTCTCCTCTGTCCTTCTCCATCCCCATCTTTTCTTTCAGTCCAGCACAATCCTCTGTCCAGCGCTATTCCTAGCTTTCTCCTTAGTCCAGGACCATACCCAACTTTCTCCTCGGGCCAGCACCATCCCCAACATTTCCTCAGTACAGAACTATCCCAGACTTTCTCCTCGGTCTAGCATCTTCCCTGGCTTTCTTCTTGGTCCAGCTTCATCTAAAACTTTCTTCTCTGTCCAGCACAATCCCCGACTCTCTCCTCAGTCCAACACTATCTCCAAATTTCTTCTCTATCCTGCTTCATCCCCGACTTTCTACTTCCACCACCATTCAAGTTTTTCCTTGATCCCAAACCATTCCTCCCATTTCCCGTTAGCCCATCCTGTCATTTATATGCCACAGTGGGGTGGGGGGGGGGGGTTAGTGGTAAATCCACCCAGTTTGTTGCCATGAGTTACAGTAAACAGCAGTATGAACATAAATGAGTAAATTACAGGATTAGGTCAATCACGGTTCACTAGACAATATGTTCACTCAGCTATAGCAGCATAAAATGGAGTTCTTTGCAGCTAAATAGAGTAACCCCGGTAATCCACAAAATCAGCAAGTAATGATATTAGAAAACAGTAATAGCAATGACAATCAATACTGCAATAACTACTGTGTAAACAGTAGGCTATATGCACTCTGTATGAATTGCAGTGATGAAAATTAAATCTCCCTAAAGAGTCATCTCTTACTATGGATGACAGTTAAAGTTAGTTCTTGTGAAGCAGCTATCTGAGTAAGCAGTTCTTAGCCCTAGTTCTTCAGTTGGCTAGTTAGGGGGCCCAGTCTTTAAGGTGGTGCACATGAGTACAGTCCCAGTAAAGTCTGCATGCAGGAAATAATGCTGCTAGTTAAATGGCCAGTCCCTATGTGCTCAGTCTCTGCTAGCAGCAATAGATTAATGGCAGCAGTGTCCTCTCATCAGTCCCAACAAGGGTCTCGCTGTTAAAATGTCAGCTCACTTCTGAATCTGTCTGGAGCAACTCTGGCTATTAGCACACAGCCATAGGCTTGTGGAAGGTTGATGTGCACACAGGAGCAGTGATTTGCACACCTCGGTTTCCATGCAGCAAAAGAGGAAATTCTTTGTTATTCGGCCTGTGAAAATACAGCTCTCTCTCTCTTTATAGAAAGAAAAAATGATGAGGAACACAGAAAAGGGTTCCTCTATCCACTCAAATTCATTAAATCAAATGCAGATGTCTAATAAGGAGCTGCAAGTCCCAGTTTATTAAGTTGTATATCTCTCTCTCTTTATACCCGTCTCGCATTGTCAATTGTAGTCCATTGACTTCCATAGCATTAACCTTCCCTTGCACTACATCTCCCATGATTCATTCCTGCCCACCATCAAGTCTCTTGAGCTCCTTTTGCTTGGCAGCACCCCCTGGTGGATGAAGTTGAGGTAGTGTTGACACATTCAGCTGAAGTCCATTGAGACCACAGAAAGCACTGCAGTACAGGGTGACAACTGTCTCCCAAGTGAGCTCCTGCGCTGTCACTCTCTTACATGCAACCTCAGTGGAGACCACAGGTGGATGTGCTATGGGCTTGATACAACACCACTATTGGGAGGTATGTGTAGAGCAATTATGTGCTCTAGACTAATTGCATGTAGACAAGCAATGGCTGAGAGAGACTGGGGGAGAGGAGAAGCAATGAGATATAAAAAATGGTGAAAATGTATTTAAGGGCCCATTTACACATGTGGCAAAGACTTCTGTGCCTCTGAAAAGTGATCCGTGGTCGATTGCTTTTCAGAATCATTTGCCATTTTTATAGGAAAAATAACCTGGCAATCAGTGCTTTAGCTTAGCAAACGTCACCTAGTTGGAATTTAGATGTACTTACAAATAATTATCATGTAGTAGTGATCAATCATGCATTGTGGGATCATGTGTGATTAATCTACATGTACTACATGTAGGTTACACTATAGGGAGCTATTTGTCCCATCTGCTAGCAATCAATCACTAAAATAAAATACGGTTGCTTTTAGTAACACAGTTGAGCTATTACGAATCCATTGCAAGGAAGCTGAATCTTTTTTTTTTTTTTATTCTAGTTGGTATCTGAAAGCTAATTTTGTCACTTTTTTGTCATTTTTTTTTTTTAGTTTAAAAGATTAATAATTTCCTGAGGAGCTTGTCATCTTGAAAGACAGCAAATCGCTTTATACCAGATTATGATCTCTTTATTAAAACAAACCCGTCTGACAAAAATTCTGCAAAATTAACCTCATCATGCATCGTCAAGTCAGAGAGAAACACACCGCTCTACCAGCTGCTGCTTAACCATAGATCAAACCACACACTTTACCAGGTGCTCTGACTTCAGGAAGACTTCCCTCTTCCAATAGAAATCCATCATAATAAAAAAGAAAAAGTCGGCACTCTGGAACTGCAGTATCAAAACTTCTTTATTCCATATCGTCCAAACAGGAATAGGCTTACATGTTTCGGCAAATAATGCCTTGTTCACAGCACAACATTCCAAAATGAACTCACTTGTATAAATACTCACATACAATCAAATAATTAGAGTCAAATACAAAACATATGATTCTCTTCCCTATTCGGGTCTTGATATCAATTAAGTTCAAACAGGAAACCAGTGTGTGTCTCCCTAGGGCAAAAGAGAAAAATAAAAATACATTGTAACAATAAAGGAAATGAAAAAATAGAAGAGTAAGTGAGAATTGTGTTAAAATCTGCAGCCGACAAAAAGGAAAAAATTGGTATGTCAGTGGCATCCATCAGTATTTAAACAGATGTATAAGGAAACCATTATATAGCCAAATGTACAAAGG
>BLSH010231587.1:99513-110497 GCA_018402905.1 Glandirana rugosa
CTTATTAAGACCCACCCCTACCCCTATGTAACACCTCTCCCTGCACTTATTATCACCCACCCCTACCCCTATGTATACCCGCGCCTATTAAGACCTGCCCATACCCCTATTTAGCACCCGCATTCCTCTCCACGATTTATCCCCATACCCGTCCAGAATTATCCGCGCCCATATGTATCCCCATCCCCACCCACTATTATTCACGTCCCTCTCCACAATGTATCCCCATCCCCACCCAGAATTATTCACGTCCCTCTCCACAATGTATCCCCATCCCCACCCAGAATTATCAACGTCCCTCTCCACAATGTATCCCCATCCCTACCTCCCTACCCAGAATTATCAACGTCCCTCTCCACAATTTATCCCCATCCCCACCCAGAATTATCCACGTCCCGCTCCACAATGTATCCACCATCCCCACCCAGAATTATCCGCATCCCTTTCCGTAATGTATCCCCATCCCCACCCAGAATTATCCGCGTCCCAATGTATCCCCTTCCCCGTCCAGAATTATCCGTGTCCCTCTCCAAAATGTATCCACATTCCCGCCCAGAATTATCTGCATCCCTTTCCTGGAGGGGATGGATGATTCTGGGCAGGGTGAGGATACATTTTGGAGAGGGATGGATGATTCTGGGTGGGGATGGATGATTCTGGGTGGGGTGGGGATACATTGGATGATGGAGTTACATTCTGAAAATGTATGAGGATGACTCTGGGTGGGGATGAGAGTTACATTGTGAAAATGCATGAGGATGATTTTGGGAGGGGATGAGAGCTACATTGTGAAGAGCCTCTCCACAATGTAACTCTCATCCCCACCCAAAATCATCCTCATCCTTTTTCACGGGTCCACTCCAATCTACAGCACAGCAGCACGCCACTGCACACTGGTGACTTACTCTCCATGCTGCTCTGCTTCTGCATGCACCTGAGAGGGCTGGGTCTACTCCCACCACTGAAGAGGCAGACCACACCCCCTCCCGCCCCACCCAATCGCAATACTAATAACCAGTAAGTAACCTTGAGCCCAATGTCTATACCTATATTGATGTTTACCCTTTTTTCTCCCTCCCCCCAACAATTCTGTGTAAACCGTATTAATTGTATAAATGTTAATGTAATTTACTGATTACCATTCTTTAATGTGTCCATTACCACAGATGTTCTCCTGAGGAAGTGGCAATTCAGGAGACAAAACATGTAGAGACATTGTCAACATCAAACATCTGTGGCACTGTATTGTGATGTTCTCCCTCCCTAATGGGAGATCAATATGGGATGTTAAAGTATCTGATTATATTGTAACTATGTTTGGGATTTTACACCCTTTTCCCCTATTTAGTTTTTAATGATGTATTAATAAAAACATTTTTTATCTTTTATATACCTTCGTCTTTACAATTATGGTACCGTAATAGTTCAGTAATTCTCCTTTGCGAGGGTCTTGGCTGGGGACCAGTAGACCCTAACCCTTTTGCAATAATTTCCATTTTGGATGAGGTTTCGTGTAACGTTTGTTATGAATCTTTTTGACTATTGAGGCATTCCAGTCTTCTTAGTATTAACTGCTTGAAGGCACTTTAACAGGAGAGGGGTTAGGGCATGGGATACTCCAAAATGATTAGCACATAGCAATGAGAGGACAATCTTCTCCTTGCAGCTATGCGCACCTGCTGGTACCCAGTGTGATTCCCAGAAAACTGCCGGTCACAAGGATCATTTTAGGGACTTTACTCAGAAGTCCCCAGGCCAGCTGCCACCTTCCAGCTTCCTCTGGACAAAGTCCAGTGAATAAAACAGTCCTTCAGCAGACCAGATTCCTTGTGGTTAGGTCATGCAATCAGCTTCTAGCACAGCACATCCAGGCTCTCAGCCCTAACCTCGCTGTGGCCTCTAGAACAGCTTTGAAGTCCACAGGCTACCTAAGGGTAACAGCCCCTCAGGCTCTGAAATGCTCTTGGAGAGAAGAAACCCAGCTCTCTGGTGCTTCAGACTATTTATCACCTTCCAGACCCCTTCTGGACACTTCTCTCTAGGGATTGGCTGGAGCATGATAAATATTCAGGCTGGTTATTTCAAACTCCTGCCCTGTGTTCTTGCAGCTTCTTCCAGAGGCAGGGTAAAGCAATCAAATTCCCAGCCTGTGAGATAACCAGGCCAGAACAAACAATTACTGCTCATTTGTTTACAGAAGGAGCCAAAAACTAGATTTACCTGGCAACCTATGCTAGGAGGGTGCTACAGTTCTTTTGGCTGAAAGGACATAGATTGCTACAGACACACTCCAAAATTTTGTAGGAAGCCTCCCCAGACGAGTGAAGGCTACAGGTTATAGCTGCAGGGGGGGGGGGGGGGAGCAGCTCCATATTAATGCCCATGGTTTTGGAATGGGATCTCCAACAAGCTCATATACAGACAGTGAGCGGCAGTTGTGTGGACAAAAATGCCTTATTGATGTCAGAGGTCATAGGAGAATGAGCAGACTGGTTTGAGATGATGGGCAACAGTAACTCCAATGACCACTCATTACAACCAAGGTATGGGGAATACTATATCTGATCAAAGAACACATCAAACTTTAAAGCAGATGGGCTACAGCAGCAGAAGACCACACCGGGTGCAACTCCTGTCAGCTAAGAACAGGTAACTGAGGCCACAATTCGCACTACTGAGTGAGTGGAGAGAATAAGAGGCGAGCAGAGAAGCACAGGGATCCAACTGACTGAGTGGAGGGGCGAGGAGTGGAGAGGATTAGTGTGTGCACAGTGGAGGGGCGGCTCATGGCTGTCAGAGTAGAGACTGAGTCAGCTACCTAGGAGGAGAGAGAGACTGTCACTGAGCCTAGGGCCCGAGGAATTTTACATACCATTAGGAGCCGCGCTGCTCAGCTCAGGCCTTCCTTCCACACAGTGAGCCAGGAAACCAGAAGGGACCCTGCGGTTAAAATAAAAGCACAGGAGCCAGAGACAAATCACTGGAGAGTGGGGTATTCAGGGCAAAACGCATGTTTGTAAGTAGACTGACGTTATTAAAAGTTTTTTAACTTATTTACAGTCTGCACTTAGTGTATGTTTCTTTTATATATACCCACCGCACTGGTCTTTTGATCCTGGAATGGGTCCTCCTAAGCTGAACAGGAGACGGTATTCTGATATGAGGAAGGGTTCCCTGAGGATTCATACCGCAGTTTTATTTCAGCCTGCCTGGTGTATCACATGTGTTAGACCCTCTAGTAAAACTGGGGTCAAATTATGAGGTGAGCACAGTGGATGTTGGTGGAGGGACCTGTCTCACTGTCCAGTGTGGATATACAACACCGAGTGGATTTCTGTACACGATATATTGGACATTTTAATACTTTTATATGTCTAGTGTTCAGCATTTTGGACATTTTCATGTTTTTACTGCGCTGCATCTTTTTTTGAACTTTTTATGTATTGAGGTTGATTACCTTTGATGTTTAGCTGGCATTTTTAGAAATCTTATCTTAGACTCAGCTGCGCTGATTGTTCTTTGTACTAAATTCAGGGCACATTGTTTGCACCCCGAACACACCTTAAACGCGGGCAAATCAGCTTCCCAGACGCAATCAGCTGATTGCAAGCTGGGACAGCTTCCCATAGACCGCTGTGTGTCTGGCACCTGGACACTCTTAAAATTTTTTTTTTGAGAATAGCTTGGGGGGGGGGGGGGGCAGTGCCCTTGTACCCCCTATGGACGGCCGACATTGTTTAAATACCATGGCCTACCTGAGTATTGTTGCTGACCATGTCCATCTCTTTATGACTACAGTGTACCCATCTTCTGATGGCTCCTTCCAGCAGGATAATGCACCATGTCACAAAGCTCCAATCATCCCACCACTGGACAATGAGGTCACTGCACTCCAATGGCATCCACAGTAACCAGCTCTCAATAGAGCTCGTTTGGGATGTGGTGGAACGGGAGATTTGCACCATGGATGTGCAGCCAACAAATCGCCAGCAACTGCGTGATGCTATCATGTCACTATGGACTAAAATCTCTGAGGAATGTTTTCAGCACGTTGTTGAATCTATGCCACGAAGAATGAAGGCAAAAGGGGGTCCAACCCGGTACAAGCAAGGCGTACCTAATAAAGTGGCCGGTGAGTATAGTTATGATACTCCCTTTAATACTGCCTACATACCAAATAACGTCCCAGCCTGTCAGAACATAAATAGCACAATACGCTTGTGTATTTATTGTTCATTTAAAGCAGAGAGACTTTGCTTTGCACTGCAGAATATAGAACACCAATAAAAAATCTGTGCCTCGCCAACATGAAAGAGTCAGCCGAATCAAAGTCACGGACAAGAGTAAAATAACAAAGACCCGGGTCATGGCTTTGCGAACAATCATGTAGACAGTAACTCAGCAGCTTGTTCACAGCTCAGTAAGCGCTAAAGATTATACTGCATCCAGTTCGGGGAAAGTACACACATAATACACTTTGAAAAATAAAAGCAATATGGATGACAGAGCAAACCTTTCACAGACAAGAGAGATTTTAAAAAGAGGAGGCCATCAATATCCAGAATCTGTCAGCATGCATATAACATTGATTGGGTCCTACCAGAACCTTAACACATATAAAACACAAATTGCCCTGTATAAATTATATTTGATTTACACTATATGCCATACATGGCAAGCTTAGGTGCATTGTTAGGTTATCAGTTTATGTAAATTGCTAACATTTTTATCAGCTCTTTGCACATGAAACCATTCACATCAGTTGTCACCAAGACTGAAGGCGACGGAAAATCCAAAGTTGTGAGCAGGGGCGGACTGACAACTCATGGGGCCCCCAAGCAATAGAAGATTATGGGGCCCCCAGGCTTACAGATGGCCGCCATACCAGCAGTGAGTAACAAACGAAACAACATATAGAGTACAGCAGTCAGGATGAGCGCCACGCTCACATCAGAGTCCTTACACAAAAGTCCCAACATTCTCCCCATACATCACAGTCCGCAGAGTCCCACCTTACGGCAGAGCCCCCCCAGTGTGCCACCCTATAACAGAGCCCGCAGAAAGCCACCTTATGGCAGAGCCCCCCAGAGTGCCATCTTCCATCAGTGTCCCCTTACACACACCTTTGTACCTTAGGGCTTGGTGTGGCATGCAGCTGGCGGGAAAAAGCTTTTAATTAGAATAAAAAAACCTGTTGCAGGCTCTGAACTGCGCACAATATATACAATATACACACAGTATACATACAGTATACATACAATATACATACAGTACACATACAATATACTCACAGTATACATACAGTGTACATACAATATACACACAATATACATACAATAAACACACAGCATACACACAGAGTATACACAGTATGCATACAATATTCACACAGTATACATACCATATGCAGACAGTATACATACAATATACACACAATATACATACAGTGTAAATATAATATACACACAATATACATACAATAAACACACAGTATACACACAGAGTATACACAGTATACACACAGTATACATACAGTATACATACAATATACTCACAGTATACATACAGTGTAAATATAATATACACACAATATACATACAATAAACACACAGTATACACACGGAGTATACACAGTATGCATACAATATTCACACAGTATACATACCATATGCAGACAGTATACATACAATATACACACAATATACACACAGAGTATACACAGTATGCATACAAAACACAGCCTCCCCACCTGGGTAAGCACTGACAAGAATATATTCAGTTCAGTCAGCTTACCTTATATCAGGCAGCAGCCCGTCCCACACTGCAGACGGTGTCCCCTCCTCCCTCACCCGTCCTCCAGTACTCTGCTTCTCCTGCTCCTATGTCAAATAAGCCACGCTGGAGAAGGGGGCGGGTGCACTGTGGTTGAGGAAGCAGTGGAGAGGTGGGGCAGCTATAGCCTCAGGATTTTAACATCAAAAGAATGTTGGCATTGGAGATTTCAGGGACAGATGTAAAAAAACACAGAGTTTTACAATCTGTCCCTGGTTTTATTGAGGCTGGTAACCCTGACGGGGCCCCCTAGTGGCCAGGGGCCCTCGGGCATTGCCCGAGTGCCCTAATGGTCAGTCCACCCCTGGTTGTGAGTTATTTCCAGAACAGGAATACATGAAAATCTTCCAATGGGGACATTTGTTCTGGTGACAACTGTTTAAGAGGGGCTTTTTGTCACTCTGAAGGTATTTTCTTTCGCTTCCTGTTGTGTCTTATTGTTAGAGCTGCACAATTAATCGTATTAAAATTGCGATCTCGATTCACACCCCCGCAATCTCTGTCACATATTTTGTTGGGCGACTCAGCGTGACTTGACTTTAATAGAAGTCAAGGCAAGTCGCCTGAAGTCTCCCCAGGAATCTTTTTCTAAAGTCGGAGCGACTTGAGTCTCTCCTATCTGCGCAGACTGCCAAGTCTGGGCAAAGAGCCAACTCAAGTTGATAAAAGAAGTAAAAAGATACTATGTTTCAAATGATCAAAGGGTTGAACTCCCATGTATAGAAGAGTTTAGTTTAACCATTTAAAGATTAAATCTTTCCTGACATTTGCTGCTTACAAATAAAAACCCAGTATTTTCTGCTAGAAAATGACTTATAACCCCCAAACATTATATATATACTGTATATATTTTAGCAGAGACCCTAGAGAATAAGATGGTGGTTGTTGCAATATTTTATGTCACACGGTATTTGCGTAGCGGTCTTTCAAACTGATTTTTTTTTCCTGGAAAAACAACTTAAAATAAATAAATAAACAGTGCTGTTAGCCCAATTTTTTTGTATATGTAAGATGTTATGCCGTAAAAATTGTGATCTTTATTCTAAGCAAAAAAATGGTGATTCTCATTTTGGCCCAGAATCGTGCAGCTCTACTTACTGTATTCATACCTCACAATCATCCCGGATCCTGCGGGACCTTCCCGGACTTTCAACCAAGTTCGGAGTCTCCCAGGTGCCCTTTGCTGAAACGGCTTCCGACACTTGATGCCACTGAATTCATTTGCAGGCAGCTGGAATGGACAAATGCCGGCTGCTGCAGTGTCCATTGCCAGCGAATCGTATCATTGGACAATCAGGGCACCCAGAAGGAGATGCGGGAGAAGTGCAGAGCCAGGACAGGGAGGAGCACCATGCAAGCCCGATGTATCCTGCTGAGTACCATGGGATCGGACTGCCCACCATCTTCTACCCAGTTTGCTGCCACGGCAATGGTCCACCCGGCAGCCAGCGTGAACTTTGTAAGTAACAGAGAGGAGATAGGAGGCAGACATGAGCAGAAAAGAGGGGGGGGGGTGCAGAGGGGAAGGGGTTTGGGGTGCAATTTTAGCAGAGATGGGAATTTGGGTGTAAAGACAAGTAGACAGAAGTGCAGAGGTAAGCAGAAAGGGCATTTGGGGTGCAGAGGTCAGTGTGGGGCGGGGGGGGGCCTGGGGAACAGATGTTAGCAGGGGGGGGTTTGGTGCATAGGTTGGTGGGGGGAAGGGTGGTGGTAGTGCAGCTGTGAACAGAAAGGGGGTTTGGGATGCAACTTCTTCCCCAGAAATCCCTACTCCTAAAGGGAGTACAGGGAGGAGGGCAGTGTGTACGGAGAGGGGGAGTCGTGTAAAAAGGGAGTAGGAGCAGTTATTAGGCCATGTCCAATATTTAGTATAATTTAAGCACACCAACTTTCACCACAACATGCTACATGCACGCCGCGGGTTGCTGTCTCCCTAATGTGTCCCTCATTCCCGAGCCCAAAAGTTGGGAGGTATGCTGTATTTCCAGAACCAGAAAACAAGTGCAGACCTATGCTCATGCCTGTGCACATTGAACACTCGCTCATACTTCTAAGCAAAAGAGCAATATCAGATGTACTGTGCTGGTTCACCATGTGAGCAAGCGTTTGTGCACATACAGGTAGCAATTAGCGTGCACACTTGGCGCCCAGTGGCCCATTTAAACTGATGTGTGAGAAGTTGCTGAATGGTCTTCAACTTGTTTCTGTGTTCCTGAGACCTGTATTTGCCTATCCTTGTATGAACTGGCTTCTCTCTGGACTTTGCCTGCTGTCTCAAAATCTGCTCATCTAATTCCCCTTGACCTTGGCCTGATTACTGGACTCTCCTTTGCCTACTGTTTCTGTACTGGTTTGCCCAGCTGATACCGACCTTTGCTTGCTTCTCGGACTTCCTCTGTCTGCTTATTCGGTTCTTCGCTGTGTGGCTGTTGCTGAATGCTGCCTGCCTTCCACTACTACATTCTGCTCTGGCGCAAAGCTGCTTCTGCATCCTGTCTTGAAGACTGTGACTTCCAGCTCTACCTACGTAAAAAGCGGACATCACTAGCCAGCTACTCTGGCACTCATGCCACTCCATGCCCTCGCACTCTCTGTATTCACCTTCAGGAGTGCTGGACAGGAGGTGAAAGAGAGACCCCTGCAACATTCAAGTATCCACCAGGTAGGTTATAATAGCACAGAAAGTTTAAGAAAACTTGTAAAAATCTGAAAAGGGCTTAACCATTCCTTGCATCCAGGCTTCCATGGTGCCCAGAAAAAGGTAACATTACAATTCTTCCAGTGAGATTCCCGGGAAAACTTAGTATCACAAATCTTGGAAGGTGACGTTCCAGCATAATGCAATAGTGTCTTGCAAGATGTTGACTATTGAGCATATATCGGGATCCCACCAGTATCCCATGGAAAGTGAAGAAAAGGTAAGCAGATTATTGATGTTTTATTAGTTTTCTGCAGTTTGGGCATAGGGGTCTTTGTGCACATGACCTGGATGGAGGTCTGTCTGACAGTTCACTCCTTGGATGCCTCCTGAGCATTGTTTGGACTACATTTGTCTTCAGTTTGTCTGTGCTTATCCTGATTAGTGGCCAGTTTACCTCTGCCAATGCCAGTCATTGCTTTGTCTACCTGTCCAGAACCTGGACTCTGAGATTGGTTTGACTGTGGCTGATTTCACCAACATGAATATTCGGCTACCATTTGCTTTGACCATCTGTCTCAGGACTGAGCATTTGGATAGCTTCCCCAGTGACCCAGGAGGCAATAGAGGAACCAGGTTCTTCTTGACTCCCTCTCCAACTGTACTGCATACGACGGCCGCCTACAGTGCAGAGAGTAGACTGCACCTGCCTACACGTGGGTCCCCATATTATCATCACCCAACAAGGCAAATAACAAAACCACACCAAAAAAAAGGTGGATATAATTTGGCACAGCAACTTTTTGCTAACAATGCCAAACACAAACATATTAGGATACAGTGAAAGGCATATCCCAAAAACACATTTGTATCTGCACCATATTATAGAGGGGACCTCAGCTGCCAAAACACTAGCTTGGGAACATTTGCACGATAATCACAGCAGACACAGGCCTTAACCCAATTTTAACTGTAACAAAGGGACGCTATACCTGGGATGACTGCCATATCCTTATGAAACATAATTATATGCTAGCCTTCCGGGACCCTAAGACCCCAACTGCAGTGACAAGCCAAAGATGCTCAAAGAACCTCAAAAAGTTCCCTGTGCAATGTTCCCTGGAAAGTATGAAGTCTTTTCCAATGCTGCACCTTCCCTCTGACTTCGGGGTGGACTTCCTACCTTAAGATTCCCCCTCCCCTATATTTTACTCCCAAGACTCACAGCTCCAGTCAGGGCAAGTGCCACCTCTTCTCACAACTTCTCTCCCTAGAATTCCCCCTTTGTAGTCCTAGCCCCTTCCAATTCCTGTCTTGCAGGTTATGTTTCTTGGCTTAAGAAGAGTGCTCCCCCAATGTGTTATCTGAAGTTGATAATGGTAAAAATAATATAGGAACCTTCTTGGAGACTGAGATATGTCCCAGAGTAAGGACAGGGGAGATAAAGCTGAACCTACACAAAGACTGTGAGCCCTAGCAGAGCATAGCTCCCACCTGGTCCATATTTAGAGGGACAGTTCCTCTTTTCCTCTTCAGTTGTCCCTCTTTTTGGTTTAGTATGTAGACCAAATTTTCTTAACCTTTTCAACACAGAGGAACTCTTGAAATAACTTTCTGGGCTCCGGGAACCCCTGCTGAAAATTACTATAACTACAACTCACGATACATTAGTGTGTTGGTCAGTGGGAAGAATGATCCTTACACTTGTGGTCATTGGGAAGCAACCTCGGGAGGAACCTTGGTTGAGAAACCCTGGCGTAGGCAGCTATATAAAAAGTGCAGTACATAACATACAAAAGTAAATTACTACACTAAACCTCCCATCCAGCCTCTAAAATATTATATATACTGTTTTGAAAAATAGTGCTGAAAAGAACTTGTGGATTTATTAACCAATCCTTTTTTGCATATCCTTTTTCTTGATTCATGCATATGGAAACACCATATGCATGGTGAGACTAGAGATATATCGTTTGAGTGCATATTGTGTGTTCAAAGGTGTCCCCCTTTCTGATTTCAGAAAGTTGAGAGATATGGATGAGTATTAACCCCTTCCTTACCCGGCACTTAAACCCCCCTCCTGCCCAGACCAATTTTTGGCTTTCAGCACTGTCGCATTTTGAATGACAATTGCGCGGTCGTGCGGCGTTGTACCCAAATAAAATTTGCGTCCTTTTTTTCCCACAAATAGAGCTTTCTTTTGGTGGTATTTGATCCCCTCTGCGTCATTTCTGATCGCCGCTATAAACAAAAAATGAGCGACAATTTTGCAAAAAAGAACAATATTTTTTACTTTTTGCTAAAGTACAAATCCATTAAAAAAATTATTCATCAGTTTTGGCCGATATTTATTCTTCTACATATTTTTGGTAAAAAAAAAAACCGCAATCGGCATATATTGATTGGTTTGCGCAAAAGTTATCGCGTCTACAAACTGGGAATTGATTTATGGCGTTTTTATTATTTTTTTTTTTTTACTAGTAATGGCGGCGATCTGCGATTTTTATCGGGACT